>JAZEWT010000018.1:18963192-18973829 GCA_036362905.1 Mordacia mordax | reverse complement strand
CCGGCGATGGACTGGCGTCCCGTCGTCGGGTGTATTCCTGCCTTACGCCCTGTGTTTCCGGGATAGGCTCTGGCTCACCGTGACCCTATATAGAATTAAGCGTTTTCAGATAATGAGATGAGATGAGAATACTTTAACACCATTAAGTACGAGCAACGATCAGATCTTTGTTCACAAGTCTACCAAACCTAACAATTAATTGGAATGTAGAAAAGACAACCGAATGGTAACTCAATTTGCGCCTAGCATTAACAAAGCGATCAAAAAGGCATTCGAATTCAGTGGAAACGGACTCAGAACTCAATCTCCCATACGCCGACACGAGATCGCAATCACTGTGCAGTAATTCTACGGATGATGAGACTGAGGACGCCTCCAGCGTGCGACGCGGAGGAGAGAGAGGAGGTACGCTCGACAAGGCTATCCCCAAAGAACGGTTTCGGAAAGCAATCATTTTGTAGCCATTGTCAAAACCATATATCAGGAGAGGGCAGCTGCACCGCGATTGGATTCTCGTGGAGAGACAGACAGAGAGAATAACTTTTGCCAAGGCCATTTACGGCAAACTTTATAAGACATTTTCCAGCAACTGGAAATTGGATGGGAAATAATTCTAAATTATAAAAAAACCCCACCGATATTTGTTGATAAAATTGCCTGAAAAAATATACATAACAGGCAACGTTTTGTGGAACTCTCCTTCATGGCTTGTGAATAATTTACTTTGGGTCACTGCCCAAACGTCACCTATTGTATATTTTTCGTGGCTAGGTCACCGTGTCAATGACATAAATGTTGGGTTGTTCCTCTTTGTACACCACAGCCAACGCTGTAAGAGTGTCACCAAGTAATTAGAATTCTCATCTCTCATCTCTCAGCTCATCTCATTATCTGAAACCGCTTAATCCTATATAGGGTCACGGTGAGCCGGAGCCTATCCCGGAAACACAGGCGTAAGGCAGGAATACACCCGACGACGGGACGCCAGTCCATCGCCGGGCATTGCGGGACAATTTTAGTCTGCGAGCCAATCAACCTATCCAGGAGCATGCTTTTGGACTGTGGGAGGAAACCGGAGTACCCGGCGAAAACCCACGTGGACACGGGGAGAGCATGCAAACTCCACACAGAAAGGCACCCGAGCCGAGAGATTCGAACCCGGGACCTTCTTGCTGTGAGGCGTCAGCGCTAACCACTGGGCCACCGCGCCGAATAGTCGAACAATATAATTACCAAAATCCACTTGTGTGCAAACATGTTACCAGTTCATTGTCAGTTGGCCAAAGATGAGCATATTTAAATGTTTATTTATATATAAACTCACGCACACATGTATATTGTGCGTGTGGATAGGCACATCACTAACCTAAGCACTTTGATGTGTGTTTTCACAACTCGATGAATGAAAATGGCTTTTGAGAGTTGAACAGCCGTTTCTGGGAGAGGTGGAACGCTCGACACTGCGAGCCTGATAAAGCAGCTCTCAATAGCAATTGTCAGTCGAACCCAGTGTTATCCAAGCAATGTATCTCCTGCTCAAAGGGCCATCGAAGTGTTGCTGACCTGTTAACAACCTTGAGCCAGTGGCGGAAGTTCCACAATTCGTTGCTGGGGGCGAGTCTACTCACAAGGCAAGCACTGTGGACTCACACACAAAGTGGTACCTATTTTATCGACCCTTCCCAAAGGATGAAAGTCTGAGCCAACTCCCAACCATTATTTGAACTTGCAACCTTCCGATTGTGAGACACTCTTCATTCTCCGGCTAAGCTATCTTAACGACGCTGATACACTTAGCACCATTGCACCACCATCGTCTCGGTACAACTAATTGTGCAGCGCAGCAATGACACACTAGACGGGGGCCAATTGTAAATAAATGACAAATGCCAAAAGGTTACGTTTATAAAACCATGTAATGTTTGCTGAGCAGGTAACGTATCAGCATTGCATGAGCTTACCAGCCATGGGGTGCTGCCCACTATCCCCCCACCCCCAATGGGACACAGCTTGTAAAAAAAACACACGCACACACACATTTTACCAAATTGAATTTTAGGCCAACTTGTGCTTTTCAGGATTAAGGGCCTGGCCGCTGGATTGTAATAAATGACCTGGAGCCCCCACCGTGATGTGAGAGAAAATCTTCAATGACCGTGGAACTCGTAACTTCCTCTGGGTCAGCTATAAACATTCAGCACAAAAAGCGCATTGATTTCCCCACCCCAGCCCCCTCCAAAAATAAATTTCATCACCTTTTTTTTTTTAGAACTGGCAATTACCTTTTTTTTTAGTGGGGGACTATATTTTTATTGCACAATGGCACGGCAGTAACCTCAGGCGGTAATGCAACCTGAGCTTGGGCCTCAGGGAGCTTCTCTGAAAGACAGTGAACATCAACAGCGAAGATCTTCAACCACCGCCACACCGGCCGTTTTCGTCACCTTCCCGAACACCGAAAGCATCGCCGTGGCACAAAAAGGCCCTCTCCTTGTCGTGGCATTTTTTTGCCTGCCCTCTATCGCGCGCCCTTTGAATTATTCATGAACGGAAAGCCATGGCCCACCAGCCCACCAACCCACCCCCACCCCCGTCTCGCGTCTCGAGTCTCGGTTCCAGGGAGGGTCCTGCCCGTGAGACGTCTGACACATTCCCGCATTCGCCAGGGCCCACCCTCTCTCGTCGACGTGCGTTTTCGTCACGGGCGGCCGCTTCGTTCGAGACGACGACGAGTGACTTCTCTCCGCTCCGTGCGCCGCGTAGCTCTCCCGACGAGTCGTCGGGGCGACGCGGTTTTGTCCGATAGGAAGCGTCGTGCGGGGCCTTGAGAAAACCGGTTCGCGGAGCCAGTGCGGCAACGACACAGTGGTGGCAAACGCCGACACTCATCGGCGTTCGGCGGCAGCGAGAGAAGAGACGAGGGACTCGAATCACACGCGCACACGAGGCAATGCGACGCAGAGCCCCACAGACGGATTCGTCTCGTCTCGAGACTCACTTTGTTCCGTAAGGCTTTCAAGTCCTCCGGCTGGGACTCGTGCCTCTTATCTATAACACTGAGACTCCCGCCTCTAAAACGGAGACTCGCATCTCTCACACTTTGCCTTCTATCTCTAATGTTGAGACTCCCATCTCTAATACTGAGACTCCAATCTCAAGCACTGTGCCTCCTATCTTGAACACTGAGACTCCCGTCTCTAGCACTGTGCCTCCTATCTTGAACGCTGAGACTCCCGTCTCGAACACTGAGACACCCATCTCTAACACTGAGACTCCCATCTCTAACACTGTGCATCCTATCTCTAATACTGAGACTCCCACCTCTAATACTGTGCATCCTTTCTCTAATACTGAGACTCCCATCTCTAACTCTGTTCACTCCCATCTCTAACACTGCGCCTCCTATCTTGAACACTGAGACTCCCGTCTCCAACACTGTGCCTCTTATCTCTAATACTGAGACTCCCATCTCTAACACTGTGCATCCTATCTCTAATACTGAGACTCCCGTCTCCAACACTATTCACTCCCATCTCTAACTCTGTGACTCTTATCCATTCCTCCTGCCGTTCTGGGATGCGCAGCTCTCCAGGTTCACTGATGCGGCTCAGTGTTGTCGTGCCGGCATGATGGCAATCCTCCGAACTGCGCCTGCTCGGGAGCATTTGTTCCAGCCATGTTTGTGGCAGAATTATTATTATTTTTTAATCGCTTATTTTTTGTCCTTTTATAATTTGTTGTTACTTTTCGATTTTCAGTCGGGCTGTCCTGATGTTGTTGTCATGCCGTTCTCGCCACAGCTCGGATTTGTAAAAAAAAAAAACTTTGAAACAATAAGTTTTTGCTGATATGCCGTTTTTGTCTCGTTGTTACTGTGCCATTCTCTCCGCGGCTCTATGCAGCACTTTGTGACCCTTGCGTGATGAGCACTCGAGAATTGTAATTATTATTATACGATACATTTTACATTAAACCATTTCCCCAAAAATATTATAATTTATATGTATTAGAAGTTTGCATTTTTAAACTATAGTTGAAAGTTTGATCATATTTTACACGTTGATTTGCAACGATGTGTATATATATTTTTTAAAACCCAAAAAAGTGATTGCTGCTGATTCATCGTTCTGGTGCCATTGTTGACATGCCATTCTCTCCACAGCTCTGTGCAGCGCTTTTGTGATCCTCGGGTGAAAAGCGCTCTATAAATGCAATTATTATTATTATTCACTAATTCCTTGCTGCACTGAAATCTACCGGTCAATTTGCAGCCCAAGATTACAAATCCTGGTATTTACCTTTCCAATTACCAACTGATCTCAAACTGGCTTAGAGAGACGCATCCAGATCAGGCACATTTGCAATGATAGTGCGTCGGCTAATATAATGCAATCCTTTCACATATTAGCCAGAGAGACTTGCAAGATATAGGTGTTACCCACGATTTATCCCAGCACAGGCAACGCACAATTGGAATGGCTTAACATGTGCACATTTACAATTCGGTGTACGCATGCAATATCGTGTGAAAGTTCAGAACGTTTGGACCACAGCTAAATTTAAGAGGCACCATCTAATGCAGATAGTGACCCTGAAAAGTGATTTTTGTACCGTAATACTTCTTCACAGGGTGTATTACGTCCACACAAACTGGTCAAAAACCACGGTGCCACGTGGAAGATATTCCTGCCGCACTCTGTTTGAAGGCTACGCTAACGACTTACAGGATGGATGCCCGACGTTCATCTGCTCATCCAGCTGGGATGAGATGAGGTCAGTGTTGCTGTAAGGCCATGGCAATGATTTAACGGTGGAAAAACAATGGCAGTGAGATCCATACATGCTTGTAAAGAAATAAATAACGATTTCTTTTTTTTTCTTATTATAAATGCCAGGCATGTCTAGCAGTGGTCTACAGTAAAGTATATCCAAGACAAGTGCTAAATGGAATTTTTTTTACCGAATTTGAAAACCATTGACCACTACGAGTAAAATTATTTAGCTAAAAACGAATGAAGAAGCAAAATAAGTTTTAAAAATCACACAGTGCTCTCCTTATAATGAAACGCACTCCCGCGTCAAGACCATTTTTTTTGCTTGAGAAGGTAATTAGTACGCACTTTGTAATGCATGTTTTATTGTGAACATCCCAAGTTAGATGGTCAACACAAATTAAGCTCGAGTGATGCTTATTAAGAGTGCACGCGTTTGACGGATATGCTAACCCGTGCGTAATCATCTTCATATCATACAATATGACACGCAATTGTGTTAAAATATTTACAGAGAAGATAATTGGGATGTAGCATGTTTTACGGGAACTTCCTACCCATATGCATTTTCGACCGCGTGAAAATAATGAATAGAGTACCCAATCTTTAATTGCTCATATTATTACAAACAATTCCGAGTGAGAAACACGACCACCCAAGAGTGTTATAAAACTTAGTTATAATTACAGCGATAACAATGTAGTACATTTATTTAGTAGCAACTTTTACCCAGAGGTTACCGTGCGCTGCAGGAACTAGAGATGGGGGGGGGTAGCCGCGTAGTCAGCAGGCACCAACCTGCCAGACACTACATCCCTATTCATCATGAGAGTGATCAATTAATTAATGAGTATTTTTTTTTTTAGATGTGGGAGGAAAACAGAGAACTAGGATGTTTGGGTGTATGGAGTTCAGAAGAGCAAGAAATTCCTCTAGCTTCTGTCTTCCATGTGGCCATACAACAAATGTGTTATCAAGGTGTCGATACCAGTGCGTGGGTTTTTAGTGTAGATGAGTTTATGGCTTCCTCTTCAAAACCTCTTAGGTACAGGTTGGCTGCTGCGAGTGAGACTAGAGATTCCGTTGCTGCACCCTCTTTCTCTTGGTAAAAACTCACCGTCGAACTTGAAAAAAGTATACCTTTGCCAGCTTTGCAAATCTCCGGTCAAACTGTTTATCAATCATTTTGATCGTTTCTTTGACGAGTGTTTTGTAGACAAAGGGATTAAAAAAAAACTGACGAGCAGATCCGTTGGGTTAAGTTCGATTTGTTTCAGGATTTCGATGAAGTGCCTTGAGTTCGTGATATATGAAGATGCGGGCCTCATTTCTGGGTTGAATATCTTCGGTTATGTATTTGACGAATTAGTAGCTTGGTGATACAATTGCACTTACTATGGGTCAGTACGGGGTCCCCTCTTTATGAATCTTTGGTTGCCCGCATAGCTTGGGAACTATTGTGTCTTGTGAGTTTTTAACTGAATAATTTTCTCTTTACATCGAATATTCTACTTGATGATGTTTTTGGTTTGGATTTCGATTTTATTGATTGGATCCGCATGGTGGCTTAGTGGGTAGCGCTGTCGCCTCACAGCAAGAAGGTCCCGGCTTCGAATCTCGGCTCGGGTGCCTTTCTGTGTGGGAGTTTGCATGTTCTCCCCGTGTCTGCGGGGGTTTTCGCCGGGCACTCCGTTTTCCTCTCACAGTCCAAAAAAACGTGCCGCTGCATGGGTTAGTTGTCTTGCAGACTAAATTGCCCGCAGTGCCCGATGATGGACTGGCGTGGGTATATCCCTGCCTCGCGCCCTGTGTCTGCCGGGATAGGCTCCGGCTCACCGCGACCCTGAACAGGACTAAGCGGTTTCTGACAATGAAATGAGATATTATAAATTATTATCATCATTATTACAGAGCTAAATGACCCATGTAGCTACGCACAGAAAATGACCAATTACCTCATATCCACACGGGTCTCAACGAAGGCTACGTTTAAATTGACCGGAATTATTAATCTTATTTAGACAACCATGCAGCACAATGGCAAACCGGAGATAATTAACACCAATTTAAATTTATCGCTCGCGTTTTCTTATTTCTCTCTCTCTCTCGCAAACCGAAACGACATTTGCTATGGGCCATGACAAAGCAGTGTGAAATAAACTATGACGCACTGACTTATCGTGGATAATAGTCAACTCATTTTAATAAGAATACTGGGCTAATCAACACCACGGCTGTAGCTCATAGCGCCCCCGGAAAATAATATTCAAATGCGGATTTAAGGGTGAATTATTTTCCATTGCATTTGTCCCAGCACCTTCGCCCGGGTGACACCAACAATGGTCAAGTGGCCATACATTTTGACGTCAATGCACATTAACGATGGATGGACACGGACGCAGGTGTGTTCGAAACACAGAGATCCACCCCCACCTCCCGCAACGCAACGCCGAGCCTTTCACGGGCTGCTGGGGGGAATGGGGGGTTAGTGCTGTGAGCAAGCACGTACGAAGGCTGGAAGGGCGCACTAAGGGGGGTGGGTGACTAACACCCCGCGCGGGCCTCTGCCCTCCTCGGCGTCGGCGTTTTACACATCGTTTAACGGCGTGGGGAGGCAGCGCGAATCACTTGGAACATTCGCCGCTCTCGGTGGCCTCGAAGTTGGAACGGAACTCGGGAGATCGCTGGCATCGGAGAGCGGTTACCCCCGCGCTCACCGCTGCGCTGCCCCGCGCTCACCGCTGCGCTGCCCCGCGCTCACCGCTGCGCTGCCCCGCGCTCACCGCTGCGCTGCCCCGCGCTCACCGCTGCGCTGCCCCTCGCTCCACGCGAACGCGCACGCAAGCACGGCCTCGTTAATGAGTCACTCGTCGGCTTCGGTTTCATGCCTGCGTGACATCCCGGTGGAAATCAGCGCCACAGAGCCACCCATTCAGCACACGTTCCAGAGGCTCAGCACGCCCGAGGATGCCTCCGACGTAGGAGGTAAAACGTCGCGAAGGAGAGAGAAGGAGCGGTCGACGCGGTTATCCCGAAAGAGAAACTTTAGGAAGTAATCATCATGCATCGAGCCGTGATAAATCTACATGCGTACATCAATACGATGATGATTATCATTAATAAATTTAAACAAAATGTGCTGGCTTTTTGGCGATTAGCATAATAATGTATTCCAACTATATAGCAGTGCCTTTCACCCGAAAGTCCCAGTGTACTGCAGGAGTCTGCAGAGCGACGAAGGGACGAAGGCAGCGACGCGGTCAGCCGACGCCAACCTGCCGGACACCGAGTTCCATGTATAATGATTATTTTCTAACGTGATCGGCCAGCCACAAGATGTGGACGCAGCAGCGACCTGTGGGGACAATAAACGGTCTGGAGCGCGTTCGCTTGTCTCACGTCCTGCTGACAAAACTCAACCACTCGCCTCTGCGCACTCGACCATCGGGCAAGCAGACGCTCAGCAATTTGCAGGGCCTTGAAATAGCTTTCCATCTGTGCCAGCCAGCCCGGTACGTGAGCACAAGTCTTGCAAACTCATTTGCGCCGAGCAGGCTTGGGCAACCATAACGTTCAAACTTCTATCTCCAATGTGTGCGCACACCTTGGGGAGTTTATAGCGAGACGGGTGGGGTGGGAGGGGTGGAATAAATATCCTGATTGCCCGTCCCGTAAGAATCGCCAAGCATATTCCGGTGAACGAATGCACCAACCGCGGCGCGAAGGCGTACATGTTTTGTTTTCAAAACGACTCACAAATGGGCACCAAGGCAAATGTTCCATCTGCTCTGAGCCACATCGCGTGGAGGCATAAACGAGTTGCGCGCTGAATACAAACGATGGGATGTGGTCACGGCGAGGAGAGTGGCGAGGACGCACTGCATTCCTGGCTCGCTTCAGCGGAGGCAGCGCCGTCGCCTAGAGAGCTTACGGTGCTGTTATTCTTGTTCGCTCTACCTCCCACGACTATGTACGGCCGAGTCTCATCTCATTTCTCATCTCATTATCTGAAACCGCTTAATCCTATATAGGGTCACGGTGAGTCGGAGCCTATCCCGGAAACACAGGGCGTAAGGCAGGAATACACCCGACGACGGGACGCCAGTCCATCGCCGGGCATTGCGGGACAATTTTAGTCTGCGAGCCAATCAACCTATCCAGGAGCATGCTTTTGGACTGTGGGAGGAAACCGGAGTACCCGGCGAAAACCCACGCGGACACGGGGAGAGCATGCAAACTCCACACAGAAAGGCACCCGAGCCGAGAGATTCGAACCCGGGACCTTCTTGCTGTGAGGCGTCAGCGCTAACCACTGGGCCACCGCGCCGCCCCTGTACGCCGAGTCGAGAGTGCAATGTTCTGCCGGGCGGTAATACAGCCCATTCATTGCGTCCGCGAGCGGCGTTCGCCAAAGAGATGAGAGCGACGGTAGCGCACGTGCGCACGCGCTGGGTAGATTGTTACATCGAGGGGTCATGAGCGATAGCCTTCAGCCAGCAGTGGATCAAACATGGCTGATGATTTACATCGGAAAAGTGAGTTCATCGCACAGCGCGTGTTAAAAAAAAAAATAGCCACGTAGCTCAACTGTTTCCTCCAGCTATAATATAAATAGGCTGACTATTAAAAAAAAAACTTTGCAAATATTTTTCAAATCCCCGTTTAAGCGCTGGTGACTGACAATCGGTATCGAACGCAGACTCTCAGTCGTCCCAGCTCAGCACAATAATTATAATAATAATTGCATTTATAGAGCGCTTCTCACCCGAGGGTCACAAAGCGCTGCACAGAGCTGCGGAGAGAACGGCAAATCAGCAGCAATAACTTTTTCTGGGTTTTTTTTTTTACAAATCCGAGCTGTGGCGAGGACGCCGTGTCAACAACAACATCAGAACAGCTCAACTGAAAGTGAAACAGTAGCAATAAATTATAGGACATAAAGTCAGCATGTGACCATTGATTCACGCAGCCGCATCGCGAATAATTTTTGTTGTTGTTATTTTACAAAACATTGCAGTCACGTTGACCGGCACAAGAAAAGCACACGACACATACGTGCACCGGATTAACGATGCGGACATCACTCGAAACCAAACATGGGGCCTCTCCCCCATCCTCTCGCTATTCAACAAAAAAATATTACAAACTCGTGGCAATTCGAGAGCTCAGACACATGCGTAAAGATATTCAATCAAAGAGTTCCAATCAAAGAGTTTCAATCAAAGATGTTCAATCAAAGCGCACGTTAAAAGAGATGTACGTAGCTCAGTGGAACGGGCAAGTAGAACGCTTCGAATCAATTGTGTTAATTCACGCCGTGCATTTTAAAGGCCACAGACTTCGCGAAACGGGAAGCCACCGTCAGTTCAATTGCCTCTCGCCGTGAAAGCCCTCCACCGCCCTCCCCCAATTTTGGGGGGAGGTGGGGAGGAGAGGGAGGGTGGCTCTCTGCCTTTTAACGGCTGCGTTGTTGTAGACACCGGTGATAACTCCACCTCAATTACAAACACATTCAATGGGCTTTCCCTCCTTTGTAGTTTAATTTGCCGGTCATAACCTCGGCGGTTTATCTCACGGTGTGTTTTATTTGTGCTAATTAATTACGCACGTACCAGTGCAATGTGCGATTCGCAAGCGCGTGCCCACAATGTATCCCGCCCCCCCCTCACCCCCAAGAATATCCCCCTATAGCCAGACTGGGTGGTCAAGTGCTGTTAGCGGGCACCTATAAAGGCCAGCGTGGCACACGAAGGGCTTTGACACCTGGTCGACACCATATCACTGCGCTTTACCACCACACGGCCCCACTCCACTAATGCCATACGCCGATTGACTAATTGTGGTCTCTTCTCATTGTCAGAAACC
>JAZEWT010000018.1:18934958-18950677 GCA_036362905.1 Mordacia mordax | reverse complement strand
CCAAACCACATTGCACCGGCCCCTCACGGACCTTCCTGCGGGTGGTGAGCCTACTGGAAGCAGGCCATTGATAATGAATAAACCCAAGCACGCGCATCCATTCCTTTCAGATGTGCTCTCGTGGTGGCAGGAGTTTCTTCGAAACAGCACAATGGGGAAATCGCAAAAAAAAACGGGAATAGACTTGAATACATTATATAAAAAACAATTACCAATTACCGTATTCTCTGGATTATACACGCCACTTCTCCCCCCCCACCTCCCGCCTGATGGTGCCCCACAACAAGTTTGGGATACGGCTGTGAGTGTATGTGACGAGATTTGTATAAATGTACTCGTACTAATAACTGAGCATTCGTTTTGGAGTGCGTATAATGTTTGGATAATACGGTCAATTGATCTTTTGTAAATTGGCTTAGCTTAGACGCACCTGTTAAGCTCTCTCATGCGATAATATACGGCATGATACCCTAAAACATGTGCTGCTTGTGACAGGTGAGATCACGTTTTTCTGGATTGCTTAGATGTTTACTCAGCATCAATATCAATCGTGATCTATCCACTGCTAGATGAAGCCATCGTCTTCCCTCGTGGTCATGGTGCGCGACAATCCATCCAGATAACGGCGGCGCGGTGGCCCAGTGGTTAAGCGCTGTCGCCTCACAGCATGAAGGCCCTGGGTTCGATTTCGAGCTCGGGTGCTTTTCTGTGTGGAGTTTACATGCTCTCCCCGTGTCCGCGTGAGTTTTCGCCGGGTATTTCGATTTTCTCCCACAGCCCAAAGACATGCTGCCCAGCTTAATTGTCCTCTTGACTAAATTGCCCCGGGTGCCTTGAGATGTTGTAACACGCTTATCCATCCCCGCCGAACAACTGTTTTAAAAAAAAAAAATAGCGCTACAAAGCTCAACAGTTCATTTAAGCTAAAGTAAAAATTGATCGACGTACTCGTGAAGGATTCCGCTCACAACTGAACAAATGTAGCAAACGATGAACAGAGACCATTTCGCTGGCAAAGCCACAGATTAAAACACAAGACACGGCTCGGCGTGCGAGGCAAGACAGGCGGAGACGGCGCGACGGAGCACGACGACTTGGGGCATAACGGCTGAGAAAACACACGGCTCCAAATCACCGGATAAGAACCCAAACATTGTTACGCTGACCGCCCAAGATCACGCACGACCTCCGGCAGAGTCCTCTCGCTCCCAAAGACCTCACCCATTCCACTCTACGCAAGGCGATTATTTCACGATCTTCTGCGTGATCCTGACACCGTATTCTCTTGATCGTGACCCCCACCACCACACACACGCACACACACGGTAGATTTTAAAATAAAGCTCGGTGCCGCAGCATCTTGTCCGTCAGACTGCGCTCGGGTTTTTTTTATTTTTGAAAGACGTGTTAAGTCTGCCTGTGCAGCATCATCCTCCGGATGTGCTCAGTATCAGTTTATTATCACCTGGAGGGCAGAGAAGGCACCTTCAGCCGTCCAGAATAATCTTGCATCGGACACCTCCTTCTCTCTGCCCACGTTAAAGTAGCGCGTTCATAATCAGTTTTCAGAAGACAGATTTGCACAGGGGTACCGTATTCTCTCGAATACAACCACAACCGTTTGTGTGGGCACGTTTGACTTTCCGGAGAATCCTATAATCCAGAAAATACGGTAACCTATTATTCTATTGTTTTCCCATAGAAGGATTGCAGTTTTGGTGAAGTCACTGAACTCGATTCTTGGGATTTCCCGAGGCCCTCACCACCCTTCCACAATCCCTACCTCTAAAGAAACGAACCCAGTCAGGGGAAAAGGGCGAGATATGACTATGCATGGGGAGAGATTGAAACAATCATTAATCATCAGTACACGCTTCACCCTGTGGACCGGCGTCTATCCTGGAAGACACAGGGTGCTCGGCAGGACTATGCTCAAAATGGGAGGCCAGTCCATCGCAAGACACCGGGAGCAATTCATTCAGGATAATTAACCTAGGCAGCAGCGTGCCTTTGGACTGTGGGTGGAAACCGGAGTACCCGACGACAACCCGCGCGTCGAACATTCATATTCCACACAGAAAAGCAGCGCCGGAGTCGGGAATCGAACTCGTGGTTTCTTGCTGTGAGGTGGCAGCGCTACGCAGCGTTCCACGGTGCCGAGATGGGAAGAAGCTTCTCGCTCGAGGACGAAGGGGGATCATGATGAACGGAAGTTCATTCAATCACTTGCACCGCTGGACAGAAATCAGTGGATACCTGCTTAAATAATGCAAGTGTTAAGGTCTTTAAACACCTTTCACAAAGTGAAAGTTTGCAACACTCAAAAAAGTCACACATGATTGTGGTAAAACATGAAGAGTTTTTTTTTTTGATAATGTCTACATCGTCCTCGAGACTGATTGGCCCATACCAGAGGCAACTTTCTTTAGAGACGAGTCTCAGTGTTCGCCAGGAGTTGCCAAAAAGCAATTCGCTCAGGACAACGCAATAGTACCACATTAGCAGCTCAGGTCTAGCTGTTAAGTCTGTGGGCACTTTTTTGGCAGTACAAAGATGAAAAAAAAGATTTCAGCATTTCTGGAAAAAATAATAATTAATTGCTATCCAGCAGACGCAGAACATGGTCACCGGTGTTGGTGGCCGTGAGAGGGGCTCCCATTGGGATCGCACCGGTCCGCAGTGCGGCGGGCTACGCCGCCGTTTTCCCAGAGACAACTAGCCACCTACAGTCTTAACAGATCGCAGGGTCAAGCGCCGATTGCGAGCAGCGCCTCTGAAGGCCGGCACGGAACCAGAAGGGACACCACGCTCGGCCACCCACACGCGGCCCGGAATCGCAAAGCGACGAGTTTGCGCATCATCTCACTGAGGTCGAGTCGACCCAGGGGAGACCCTGGACCAGCACACGGGCGGATGGGTGACCAGAACCACAGCGGAAGATGAACAACGACGGATGTTTGCGAGTGACATTAACTCGAGTCGTTCGTGGCACAGCGCTGTAACCGCTACACTACCGCGCCCCCAGTCGGGCCCTCTCACACGCGCGTGCACACGCACAGAGACCGGCCGTATAGTTAGCGAGCACCTATGAAGGTCGACACGGCGCATGAGCAGGTGGGTGACCAGCACCACGCTCGGCGACGTTTGTCTCCCCAGTGGCAATGTTTACACACAGCACTAGGTACTCATTTGAGGCTGAGTCGATCGAGGGCACGCCCAGGACCGGTTCAGAAAATCGTCACTGGTGTTCAGCGTGAGCGGGAACTGGGATGGCCGGGTTTGTGGCCCAGCGTGCTAGCCGATGTAGCTCAGAGTGCTAGCCGATGGGCCACCACTCCCCGAACTGACACACACACACACAGACACACACACGCGTGCGTGTATGTAGCTCAGAGTGCTAGCCGATGGGCCACCACTCCCCGAACTGACACACACACACAGACACACGCGGACACACGCGGACACACGCACGCTGGCTCGCTCGCGCAACATTTTTAATTTCCTGGGCAGGAAATTTCGTCAAAACCGAGGGCTAATTTTCACGCGCTTGTGTGGCGTGACGCCTCACAATCAAAACCAATGAACCGTCGATGTGAGCCGCAGACAAAAGGCTCTCACCACCGAGGCTCGAGATGTAATTCTAAATCGGGTTAAGAGTTGCTCGCGAGAGACGCTCTTTCGGGTTAGCCGTGTCGAGCGTCCCTCTTCTCTCCTTCGCAACGTTTTCGCCTCCCGCGCGGGGTGCATCATCGGCCCGTCGAGTGCATCGTCGGCCATCGTCAGGCTCATGATGTGTTCGAGGCGACAGGTCGCGAAGGGGAGAGAGAAGAGGCGCACTCGACACGGCTAACCCGAGAGAACAGCGTTTTGAGGAACGAGCCTCCATACACTGATGCGTGAAAACGCAAACGTAGGTCTCGTGCAGATCAAATCAAGTTGGGCGTTGAGGTGGAAAAGGTTCAGAAGCGTTCACTTACATTATTACCGACTGGGCTTGCCAACCTTCCGGAATCGGTTGGGATTCTCCCGGAATCGGCACCGATCTCCAGTTGATATATCTGCTACTGGGCTTGCCAACCATCCGGAATCGGCTGGGATTCTCCCGGAATCGGCACCGATCTCCAGTTGATATATCTGCTACTGGGCTTGCCAACCATCGGGAATCGGCTGGGATTCTCCCGGAATCGGCACCGATCTCTAGTTGATTATCTGCTACTGGGCATGCCAACCGTCCGGAATCGGCACCGATCTCCAGTTGATACATCTGCTACTGGGCTTGCCAACCATACGGAATCGGCTGGGATTCTCCAGGAATCGGCGCCGATCTCCAGATCATATCAGGAATGGTATACAAGAGACGTGCCCGACCTGCGGGAGATCTTGTTCCAAGCGTGTAATACGTTCTTCTGACGTGTTAAAGGCGGGAGACCACTTAAGAGGGTTGATGGCACGAGTGTAAAAAGTGTGGAAAAATAATAATTGGACATCGTGTTAACATTTGAGAAAAGCACTGGAGTGAGTGGAAACTAATGCTGCAATAAAGCATAACAACATTGGAGTGGTGCGGATGAATCGAGCCCTCGTGAAGGATTAAATCCCAGCACCAACAGTCAGGTGTCCCAGTGGGTAGCGCTGTGGCCTCACAGCAAGAAGGTCCTGGGTTCGAATCTCGGTTCGGGTGCCTTTCTGTGTGGGAGTTTGCATGTTCTCTCCCCGTGTCCGCGTGGGTTTTCGCCGGGCACTGGGGTTTCCTCCAAACATTCCAAAAAAACATGCCGCTGCATAGGTCAATTGGCTTGCCAACAAAATTGCCCGCAGTGCCCGGTGATGGACTGGCGTCCCGTAATGGGTATATCCCTGCCTTGCACCCTGTGTCTGCCGGGATAGGTTCCAACTCACCGCGACCCTGTAAACCACCCACCAGTGAGAGGCACTGCGGGCGGAGTCTCACAGACGGTCGACAAATGAGGCTCCATGGTGCCAACATACATTTATACAAATACTCGCACCATCACATATTGCGTCAGTGGTTTTTCAAACTTTTGCACCTCGAGGCCCATTTTGGTCTGGTCTCCACCGACCACTAGGTGGCGCTCAAGGCCTCACTGATGCTTGAGAATTGCGGGTTTATGTCATATTTGGGGTGCGGAAATATCTGGCGGAATATCTTCAGTCGAAGCTGGCGACGCTAAATCCCATTCGTACGCAGCCGAGTGGCTTGTGTGGTAAAGGGTAAACCCTGGAGTGTTTACTATCGTTTACCCGATTTACAACCACTGTTTGTTATTTGCTTCTCTAAGAACCCTCGAGGCGCCTGTGGAAGAAAGCGATAATTATAACAGCAAATTAAGAGACCTGACCCACATACTTGCGAGAAGGGTACAGGTTCAGCCCTGCAATTGCTTCCCCACGCCACTGCACTTGGCAGAAAGACCTCCGCTGTCGGGGAGCTCCAGAGAAACCCTGCGCTCTCTCTCTCACTGGGGTATTCCGCCGACTCATTCGTCGTTGCTGTTGACGTGCCGTTCTCTCCGCAACTCTGTGCAGCGCTTTGTGACCCTCGGGTGAAAAGCGTTCTATACATACTACCATGATTATTACTCCGGCCAAAGATGTCGATGACTAATGTTATATTCATAGTGACTCATTGCTATTACATCTGTCAATTGCACACATCTCTGCTGCGACGTTATCCTAAGCGTAATGTGAGTATATTATGATGGTCTAACGCCCATGAATTTAGAGTACACATCAATTCTGTCATCAACCAGATGTCTCGGACGAGGGAAGACGAACCCACACTTTACCCCACCGTCTCGATTCACTGTGGTGTAGCATTTATGCTGTTGAGCGGAGAAGAGTGTGCGGGCGGATGCAAAGAAATATATATATATTTTTAAAAACGTTTTTATTCATTCAACCGCCTTGTCGAGAAATTGAGTGGAAGCTTAGATTCCATCACGCTGACCATTACACCAACGCGCTGCTCAGGTGCTCATTATAAATACAAATAGCGCCGCTCATTTACAAGCTAATGAATTTTAATTAATATTTTTATCTAATTCCCCTTTAGCCGGAACGTGCACGTGTTTTGTCCGGACGCCGCTTCGCTCGGCGCAATTGCTGGAATGAGATGCTAATTAAAGCATTATCTTCAATCTCGCTTTGTTTACCCTTAATTCAGACGCACGAACCATTACGAACGTCAACACACCAGCAATATTACCTTGGCGTTCATGAGCACTACTCAAACGGCCAGTCCGATAGCCTCGCATCTCAATATAATCTTGTGGAACACATTGCAAGCGCCCGGTGCGAATAGGACAGTTTCACATTTAAGAGGTGTGTGTCGTTCTGAATTTATCAAGCGCAAGCGTTCACGTTTATAAATGTTGCCTTTTACTGCGTGGGTATATTTTAGGTAGCTTTCCTCCGATGTGTTTCTTAGAACCGAGAAAGTTGCCAGGGCTTAGAAAATGAAATATTTTTCGTCGCAAAATGACATGCGTTCTCAGTTCATTAATATATCGAGGATAATTACAACACAAATCTCAGAACTTTCTTTTTGTTGCAAGAAAAATGGATAAACTACCAATTAGCCGTGCATATAATTACATTTTTCTCAAAACATAATTTTGCTTGGCAACACTAATAATAATAACAGACCCCAAGGAAACTTTCGCAAGAGATGGCTTTACATTCATTTACAATTTTTGCCAATTTTCCAACACTTATACGCAGTGAAACCCACAACTTGTGAACACATTTCAACCGAGCGAGTGGGGGACGAATTCTCTGATGTTTTAATAACGTCTCACATTCTGTTCATTGCATCACCGCCTCCACTGAATTTCGCTCCGGCGCATCAACACGAGTATATTTGTTATTAATCTGCCAGTTCCTGCTTGAGGAATGTCCCTCACGGTCACTGGATGACATGATCCAATTTCTTTATGCTCTCTTTTTAATCCATCTGGACAGGCCCTTATCACTATAACTCGGTGAACTGCCCTTTACCGTGCCCCTACCCTCCGGCCCAGCCGTCTCATGTGACCTTAAAGGCCCCCCTCCCTCTCGCTTGGCATTCTGGTGACACGATCTTCCCGTAGCAAAGTCACAGCTTCTGAATTCTTACCATAAGTGATATCGACTCTGATCTGTTAGAAATCTCACCGTTTAATATATGATCCCACAAATTGCACATTTGTCGGTGCAAAGGGGAAAAGGTGCAGCCCTACAATTACTTGCTCTGGGTAGCGCTGATGGAAGGAGTTTCGCGTCGAGGCGGCTAGAGAGAGGATTATTTGGCCTACTTTGCCGCGCCGACCAGAAATATTGGTAGACGTCGGAGGAGTCCAGTACCCACACTTTACCCCACTACACCTGACCAAATAATCGATTCACCGTTGTGAACCCATTTATACTGCGAGGAGGACTGAGACCGGGGAGATTTCAGAAAATGACGCCACCACAACCTCTGAATTGTAAGGACAGTGCGCCCAAAGCCGTCACACCAATGTGTCCTCTTGACATTTAGAATTCACAAATCCTAAGAGAGCGATTTTTTTTTTAAATGAACACCACACGCACCAATATTCAGCGAAACAGTAAACGCGTTGCTTATTCATTCCACTGCACGCGACGAACATATAACTACAATCAACAATCTAAGCTTGGTAATTATGAGGATGATGCCGATTATTTGCAAATAGAATCCTCTGCTTATTTACCGTGAGCGCGCTTGCGAGGCCGCTAATTTGACAAATAGCCTAAAGTAACCTTGGCCCTATCGTAATACTAACCTTTAGCGGTCTGGGTGTGGGCGATAACAACTTTTTAACTGCCACCTAGCAATGCCCCAGTCGAGCGACCTTTAAATTCACACCCCGAAAATTGAGGTTCCACCCGAATTATTCACCCAATAATACGCTTAAGCCCACGCATTGGTGTTATATTATTCAAAGCTATTTAAATTCATGAAATATTTAATTAACAGCCTAATTCCTAGGGCTCAATGATAAATGGAAGGCTTCCAATCCTGCTCGACGCCGCTGCTGTCAGTGGCCGAAGCCTCACAGCCCCGGCCGATAATAGGCGGTCGATGCTCAACTGTCTTGGGATCCATGGACATTAATTTCAAAACTCATTTGCGTTCCGTGCGCGAGTGCGTGTTGTCGTGTTTTTTTTCTCTCTCTCTCTCTCCCTCTCTCTCCTCAATGGGGACCACGCGCCGTACGGCGAAATAATGCCGTCGCTCGCAACACCGAAACGGTGTTCAATGCGCCAATGTCAGAGCCAACCTGAAGGTGAGACCCAGGGTGCGCGTGTGAAGTAGAGTGCGCTTAGCCTCCCCACACAGCCATACAAAGGCAGATCCCTCTTGTCCAGCCTCTAAGAGTCTAAGAGACTGTTAATGCAAGTTAGGCTGGAGAGCACCTGTTCAAAGGCAGGCAAGGCATACAAAGTGCGGCTCTCCGGTGGCTGTATTGCTTGGAGAAGGGTCCGTTGCCCGCGACGCAAGCTGGAGTTGAACCTCCCGCTGCGTGGAACGGATGAGAGCCGCTGCTACCCAGCCTTCACCCACCCGAGCTGATCAGCGATGGAATGCCCTGCTTACAAGCGGATAGCTGGACAAAGGCTGTGATTTCTGACAACACGTTTGTATTGAGTTTTTTGGGTGTCGGATTGGCTTTCAGCTCTCTGTCAGGCATTTACTTAACAGGCGTCATCTTCAACCTGCGATCAATCAACTGCTGGATGATTACATCCCTGTGGCATCTCAATCCGTCAGTCTCGCAATGCAAGAGTGATTTATACATTGCGTACAAAAACACTTATTCGTAACAAATTATGATGCTATCGGTTTTGGGCGTTTACTTGAGAAGCCGGAGGAAGCGCACGCAGAACTAGGGGCGAACATTGAAACTCCACACAGCAAGGCGCCCGAGGCAGGAATCGAACCGCTTCGGACAGAACATCCTTTTCTTCTGCTGCGTGCAGAAGACGCCACTCTGCCACCGTGCCGCCTAAATGATCGGCTCCTAATGATAGTGATCTGTTTCAGGAGAAATAAGGGTCTACAGTGATGATCATGGATGCTGCAGTGATGCTGCAACGGTCAGACTTTTCTTAAATATCCTCCAACCATCCACAACCTCTGCCCACACAGCAGTGTAAATGACGAGGAGTGCAGGTTAGTCCCACCTCTTCCACGACATCTGGGCAGCGTGGAAGAGTAGGCCAAAGTACCCTCTTGAGAAGGGCCGCCTCGAGCTCCCCGTAGTGGAGTCACGTCTACTGGTAGTGGTGTGAGGAAGCGATTGCAGGGCTGCCCCTCTACCATATGAAAGTGTGAGCACATTCGCAGTCATAGGAGAAAAAAAACAATAATTGGAAAATGTGTTCTATTTTGCATTTTAATTTAAATCGTTTGCGTGAAAATGTTTGCTTTACGAGAAGCATAGAGACAGCGGGCTGGGTGAGCACCCACCTTGCTCTCCCATTCTCGCTGTGGGATACGCTGAGCGAGAGGAGGAATCTCCTCGTTTTTTAAATTAAACTTACTGAAAATTTACAGTAGTGTGGCGCCCGGAGAAGATTTGAAAACTTCATAGATTCGTTTTTCAAATCCTCGACCCAATACATTTACATAATCTATTTCAACGTTGGCTGAAGTGCGCATATTGGATTGTCAGAAGTCAGTATTTACACAATTACACCGTTCAAAAAGAATAGAATATTAAATTGAATCATATATATATGTTAACCGGGATTACCCTCTGCTCATTGTTCCGTGTAGTTTCCAATTGCTCTGTGCATAGGAAACGAATCACGCGTAAAAATCAATTGCTGGAGCAATTTCGTTCACCTTGATGCGCAATAATTTCTGACGTGAGAGGCCACAGATATCACGTTTACAATGGCGCGACGAATAAAATGCACCGAACAACAAATTAGAAAGCATAAAAAAACAATCAGAAAACAACAGCTCGCTTTGTACTCACTCCAAAACACGAAAAAAAAGATTACATTTCAAGAAATAAAATTATGCTTACGCGTTTATTATATTATTCATTTCACTATTTGCACGGCAGGGAGTATATATATATATATATAGCTCATAGCCCTTTATTTTTTGCAACCTAATGCGGTACGAGATGTAAAGTTTGTGCATTAATCTCGCGTGCCTGGGTTTACCCCACCTCACGCACTCGACACATCATCGTTCTAGCGCCGAGGCCTCCTCGTGAACCCGCCACCGCCACCGTGGCACATTGAGCAAAACACTTGTCGATTACCAGTATAAGCAAACAAACGAATTCAAAAATATATGCATTTCATCGAACGTCAGCGCATTCAAATGTATAAAGTCAAAAGAGCTAAGCTGTCAGTTTAATTGTCGCTGTTCAAACGCCACGATGCACTATAGTAATCTGCATAGAGTACTACATAGTACTCTGTATTGCATTAAGGCGTAATCATTATCATCAATAGCAGGAGCATCTACTGCTGGATGAAGGACCCCCGCCCATACCACTGCCTATTCGTCACCCTACTATGTGACCGACCGTAGTGATTTTAAGAAAAGGAATATAAGGGCAGGCTAACAAGCGAGAAAGGTAAAAGAGCAGCCCTGCAATCGCTCGCTCACGTCATTGCAGGCGGAAGGGGCTCCCCGATAACAGTGTTGACCAGGACCTTCGGATTAGATGTTAACCTACACTTGCACGCTGCCCAGCCATATTCTCCCCGTGTCCGCGTGGGTTTTCGCCGGGTACTCTGTTTCCCCCCCACCTTCCCGCGTCCCTACAGTCCAAAGAAATGCTGCAGCTGCCTGTAAAAACTGACCAGTTTTCTAAATTTCCCACGGTGCCCTGCGATGGACCTGCGTCCCGTTACGAGTATCGCCCCGGCGTGCGTACCTGTGTCTGCCGGGGCAGGTTCCGGCTCACCGCGGACCCCTTTGCAGAATTTCGCCCGAACCGATATCGAACGAATAAATGAATGAAGTGAATGAAAAAGAGAGGTTCGTACGCTAGGGCGGCGCGGTGGCCCAGTGGTTAGCGCTGACGCCTCACAGCAAGAAGGTCCCGGGTTCGAATCTCTCGGCTCGGGTGCCTTTCCGTGTGGAGTTTGCATGCTCTCCCCGTGTCCGCGTGGGTTTTCGCCGGGCACTCCGATTTCCTCCCACAGTCCAAAAGCATGCTCCTGGATAGGTTGATTGGCTCGCAGACTAAAATTGTCCCGCAATGCCCGGCGATGGACTGGCGTCCCGTCGTCGGGTGTATTCCTGCCTTACGCCCTGTGTTTCCGGGATAGGCTCCGGCTTCACCGTGACCCTGTATAGGACTAAGCGGTTTCAGATAATGAGATGAGATGAGGTTCGTACGCTCTGCTCCGCCACGTGACCTGCCCGAGATCGCATCAGCTAACCCCTGGAATGAAAGTTCAACCATCATTGCTTGGCAGCGTTCCCAAAGCCACAGCAGACATCTTCCGCGGACTCTCCTCAGCCAATGCGGATGGTGGCGCTTTGTGGCCCTTGGGTGATTGGCGCTCTAGAAATGCAATTATGATTATTATTATACGATTAATGTTACAAAAAACCATTTCCCAATATGTGTATTATTAATACCGAGAATGTTGCATTTTTAAAATTATGGTTGAAAGTCAGATTATATTTTGCATGTGGTTCTGCGGCGATGTATATATTTAAAAAAAAAACCCCAAAAAATGTTATTGTTGCTGAATTTCCGTGCTAATGTCGTTGTTGTTGCCGTGCCGTTCTCTCCGCAGCTCTATGCAGCGCTTTGTGACTCTCGGGTGAAAAGCGCTCTAGAAATGTAACTATTATTATTATGATCCCGCAGTTCTAAGGGGCCGGGCTTGAACATGCCCCGCCTATCACCTGCCTCACACCCCCCCCCTTACCCCTGCGGAACCCAGATGGACTCCCGCTACTGCAGATTTACTACAGGTCCCTGCATAGTAAGCCGCTGGAGAGAGGTGAGGAGGGTTGGGGTTGAGTGAGACGGGAGGGCAACGTGTTTTAAATGATTTTCAAGAGACTTTTGACGGCCGCCTCCAGCAAAACACTGGCGCACTCCGTCTCCTCCGCTGATGGTCCGTGGCGTCGTCGACAAGAGCGTGTGGAGAAGACCTGCGCGTCGCCCTGCCTGCAGAGGAACTCGAAGGGCTGCTGTTGTCATTTTGCTCCTCAAAACCCTCCTCGGGCTGCGCCTGGGGATGCCTCTAACGTGCGAGGCGAAACGTCGCGAGGAGAGGAGAGAGGGAGCGATCGACGCGGCTGTCCCGAGAGGGCAGCTTTTCGAAGCAATCGACATGAAGATGGGTTTTTTTCGCATCTGATGAATTGCCATTGCTTACAGGCCTCATACAAAAGCAAATAACTTAAGCAACTGCTTTGTGTGTTCACGGTTGCACTGTATAACTTTCCAATGTCTTTTGAGCTCGTGAATAAGTTCCCAGCACTTGGGAGTTAAACGTTAGAGACCGTGCTTAACATGCGTTACAAGCGGACAATGCACGTGAGAGCCATGGTCACTTATTTTGAAATTTCACATGGGTCTGAGCGGTGTTTACTTCTGACATCGTCCAATACGTAGTATTCTGATGTTGTTGTTGACGTGGCCGTTCTCTCCGCAGCTCGGTGCAGCGCTTTGTGTCCCTCGGGTGAAAGGCGCTACAAAAATTCAATATATTATTATTATGGGCAGCAGAGGCTAAATTCCGCCAAGGCTCTTTTTCTTGCAAAACGATGCTTTTAAAGTTTACATTCGGATTGTACAATTTCGCACTTAACGTGATCGCTCTTTCATTGTTATGCGAGATGAGGCTTAATCAATTCACAGCGCATCCTCCAAAAAAAAATGTAACCACGTGTAAAACTTTTGTTGCTCCGGATGGTTTTTACGCCTCGCGTTCCATAACGTTGCGTAATGCGACAGCGCTCAGGATGAAACCACACGCGGGAGGATTTTACGAGCGTGGCGAGCCTATAAATCACGAAGATTCATTGAAAACTCTCTAATCAGTAGAGACGCACGCGCGCGCACACACACACGCACACACGCTGTGCGTGCGTGTGTGGAAATGCATCATTTGTGATAAAAAACAAAACTCAAAACGTATTCCGCGAGGCAGTCGCACCGCAATCCCACCGCAATCCCCACCCGTGTCGTGCTGAGTGCTTCAGTCGCTTTACGCGTACGCCGTGCCGAACCACACCGGCTTACTTTCACCTCCCGCGTACGCTAGCGAATCTTAACCATGCGGGAACCCAGGCAACTTGGATGGCTGACCATTTGGCCGAGCGACGGTCATTTCAGTGCTTTTTAATAATTTTGTGGGGGGCCCTGAATCACTAAAGACCCCCCCTCCCGAGATATATAAGAATTTACTGTCATGTCTAATCAACTGCTGGATAAATTCTTCCCTGCCTTGTGCCCTGTGTCTGCTGCGATAGGCTCCAGCTCACCACGACCCAGGACGAAGCGGGTACTGTTAAGGAACGGTTCACGACCACGAGCGCTCGCAATAGAGACAGACAGACGTGGTGGCGGTAGGCACACCACCACCTTGCGCGTGCTGCGTCAGTCTTAATATCGTTAACAGCAGCCATCCTTACAGCCGGCGCAGCCAAACGCGGCTGTGTCCACGTCATGCGTGCGTAACAATCCCATTGTTTCCAGCGCGTGCGGAGGAAGGAGGCCCAGTTGCCCGGCGCCTTCTCCCGAGGACCGCGATTGGTCAATGTCAAGGTCAAGGTCAAGGTCATGTGGCTTCTGGGGGCGGGGGTGACGGAGGAGCGAGGGGCGGGATGACGTCAGAAGGAAGAGTCGAGCTGTGGATGAAGCATGATGTGGATAGAATGGAAATACGATGGAATCAGCTACGTTAATGAATCCAGAAAGACGCGACCAACTGTTGTCCTGCAACGCTTTATATATTTAAATAAAACCCCCCCAAAAATGTTCTTGCTGTTGATTTTCCATTCTCGTGCCATTGTTGTTGATGTGCCGTGTTCTCCGCAGCTCTGTGAAGCGCTTTGTGACCCTCGGGTGAAAAGCGCTATATAAATGCAATTATTATTATTAACTGTACTTACTGTATATAGTTTAATGTGTTAAATAAATATGAACATTCTCCAACACCACTTCGGAGTCATTTGACATGCAGAACTACAGGACTAATGAGTTAAAGTTTAAAAGATCTCATTAATTTTGTACCCACCTAATTATATGATTCTTACAGGAATATGTTATCAGAGAGGAACTTTTTAAAGAATGATTATGAAAATAATGGGCCGTAATTTTAGGCCTGAATAAAAGTACACAGCTACAAATTACCAAACCGCATACGAGTAGACAAAATAATGAAGCAGATGATCACAGATAAGGAAGAAAATAATGCCATTCAGCAAAAGTAACCGTTTTGCCCTATCGGCCATAAAAATATACAGTGCTAGAATGTATTTTTCAATTTCTTTTAGCGCTACATTCTCTTTGCTCTTGTTAATGAACAGAACGTTGTGCTCAGGTGATATGAATCGTAGCAGAGACACATTCGTTCTGCGAACAGGGATAAGGAGTGTACAAGGGCTGAGGTCTGTTTTTCACGCTTTTGCATTTGCTTGAGTCTAATTTGCGATTTTAATATCGGATTGTTCAGACTTTGATATTAAATTTGCTAAATTGTCCAAGCGCTAAACCGAGTCCTTTCTGGCAAGAATTATAACTAATAATAGTGTCAGTCAATGTGAAATGTGAAACATTGACTGACTCCATTATTATGAACAATTTTATATCTAGACATTAATGTATAACGTTTTGAGAAAAAATGATGTACGTCATTATAAAAGCATTTCCATTATGTAATTTTGGTGGGAAAAGCACGCACCTACATGACGGAGGCGTCACTGTGACGTCACGTGCTCTAATAATAATAATTGCACTTCCCGAGCACTTTCACCAGAGGGTCACAAAGAGCTGCACAGAGCTGTGGAGAGAACGGCACGCCAACAACAACGACATATGAACGGCAACTCAACAGCAATAAAAAATTTTGTCTGTTACGATTATGAGCTGTGAAGAGAACGGAATGTCAACAGCAGCAACACCACCGGAGAGGCCTTATCTGGGCGTGATTCTTTTCAGAATTTTCAAATTAATCTGAAAATCAGGAGACCATCCCTCAAGCATACCAACGGTGCGAGATATTATATTGTGTTTGATATTCACAAGCACACAGAATGGATAAACAGCCGGGTTGATGGTGGCATAGCCTCGTTCGCCACACAATCAGCTCAGCGATGTCACGAAGGGTGAAATTAGGAATGTAATGTTATTTACCGTTTGTAATGCCTTGTCCCAGAATTTATTAATAGCCGAGCGCTGGCAGAGAGAATATATTTAGTCATGACAGCTAATAGTCCATACACCTCGGGCGACAATAATTTCAAGGGACCTTGTTTTTATTAATGCAAATCGTGATGGAGCATCTCAACTGTGAGATTATCTTTCAGCCTTTGCAAGGTTGTGCGGCTTCTCTCTCTCTCTCTCTGTCGAGCATTGGGCAGGGCCATGGCCAGCATCTCACGTTCACACTGTATCGGAAATTCCACGTTCCTATGTTTTTCCTTCCACCAGTCAGCCACAGCTGACTTGACACAAATTTGTTTAGCCACGTGGTTCAGCAAC
>JAZEWT010000018.1:18786176-18797856 GCA_036362905.1 Mordacia mordax | reverse complement strand
CCCTCCCCCCCCCCCCCCATACATAACCGCGTCTCCGGCTCAAGGCACGGCTCGGCGCCTGGCGGGGGAGATCGTTAGGCCAAGGGCACGCGCGCCGCGATGTTCCGCTCGCGGTGGCTCCTCGCGTCTGCGCACCTCATTTGCTGCAAATCTGCGGCCGAGTCGACCTACGGGTGGCCCGCGACCGGTTCAGAAAATCGTCTCTGTTGGCGACCGCGAACCGGAATTGAACTCGGGTGGCCAGGTTCGTGGCGCGGCGACGACGCAAAGCACTTGCGTGGACGTAAACACTCGCTGGGTCCGCTTTGGTGTCGTTACTTTAATCTTTGCTTTATGTTTGTGAATTTAGTTTTTATATGTTAATCATTACGTTTTACAATAATCTCATCTCATCTCATTGTCTGAAACCGCTTAGTCCTATACAGGGTCACGGTGAAGCTGGAGCCTATCCCGGCAGACACAGGGCGCAAGGCAAGGATATACCGACGACGGGACGACGGGACGCCAGTCCATCGCCGGGCACTGCGGGGCAATTTAGCCTGCGAGCCAATCAACCTATGTAGCAGCATGCGTTTTGGACTGTGGGAGGAAACCAGAGTGCCCGGCGAAAACCCACGCGGACACGGGGAGAGAACATGCAAACTCCACACAGAAAGGCACCCGAGCCGAGATTAGAACCCGGGCCCTTCGTGCTGTGAGGCGACAGCGCTAACCACTGGGCCACCGCGCCGCCCTCGTTTTACAATAATACTACTTTTAATTCGAAGGCTTTCGTGACCAACATTATCGATGAAATTCATTTTTTGGGTCAGGTCACACGAGCCAATCAGTAAGGTTTGTCTCATGAACAGAACGTGGCCCACTCCTTCACTATCTCAGCACACCGGTGTGTGGGAGAGCGAACCCACAGTATTTTACGACGAGATACACGGCGTTTTGCTGGTCGTTGCAATCAGCATCATCAGGCAACCCGCGCCAAACCTGGGCGAGCAGCTCTATCTCAGTGTGTGCTGAGAGAGTGAAGGAATTGGCCACGTTCTGTTCACCTGACAAATCTTACTGATTGGCCGTGTCGGGTGGTGGAGGGTGAAACGACACTATTTTTTACGTGACCTGACCCAAAAAATTAAATTTCATCGACAATAATACTAGTTACGATTAGGGATGAAATGACTCTGCCCACTGCCGATTTAACTCATCTCATCTCATTATCTGAAACCGCTTAATCCTATATAGGGTCACGGTGAGCCGGAGCCTATCCCGGAAACACAGGCCGTAAGGCAGGAATACACCCGACGACGGGACGCCAGTCCATCGCCGGGCATTGCGGGACAATTTTAGTCTGCGAGCCAATCAACCTATCCAGGAGCATGCTTTTGGACTGTGGGAGGAAACCGGAGTACCCGGCGAAAACCCACGCGGACACGGGGAGAGCATGCAAACTTCACACAGAAAGGCACCCGAGCCGAGAGACTCGAACCCGGGACCTTCTTGCTGTGAGGCGTCAGCGCTAACCACTGGGCCACCGTGCCGCCCCATTTAACTCATTAAAAATAATTATTTACATCCATGAGCATCTTCCACCCGAGGGTTGTGATGCTCTCTACTGAGCTAAGACATAAAGATGGAAGGTGAAATGAAAGATAAAATGAAAAGCTTGAATGAAATAAGGAGCCCAGTTAATAAGAGCCCAACGCACTTGTAATGATGTACGTTTGCACGCATGAGAATTGCTCTCCCAAGCTGCTCTTTTGGGATAGCCGCGTCGAGCTCTCCCCTCTCCTTCACGACGTTTCGCCTCCCCACACTGGAGGCATCCTCAGAACGCCTGCGTGGGGGAGCTCTGAACACGTCTATCCCAAAAGAGCAGCTTTCGAAGCCAATTCTCAGCCCATACACTTCCCCCCCCCCAAATTTTTTTTACAACGCTATATTGCTACCAAACAGGGTGACGATTCAACTCGAGAATTATTATTTTTACATTTCAAAGACTATTACCACCTCTGGTGACCGCAGGAGCTTTACGCGAATCCGCTGCAATTTAGAAACACGGAGCCGTGACGGCTCAAGATAGATTAAGATTCTCAAAATGAATAAAGGGATCTTAATGCAGAATATCTGGCAAAAGAATATTTATCCCACTGCCCAGGATTGAGACCACTTATCCGTTGAAGCGGAGCAAGCTCCAGATGTTACACTCGAAAAAGTAAACCCATACCCTTCGCAGTGCAAATCTGACACAAAAATTAAACTCATGTCGCACCACTTAATTAGGCAGGGTGTTTATGCAGTGGTAACATCTGCACCCTGCAGAAAAGGTCCTGCCCAAGGTAGTTCGAGTCCCGCACTGAGTGTCTATCTTTCCGGAGTTTGTATTTTCTCCCTGTTCAGCGTCGGTTTCCTCTGGGCTCTCCGGTTTACTCCGCCCTACTTCAAAACACTCATTAATTAATTGGCCAATACCATCACGACACGTGGGACGCAGTGTTTGGCAGGCTGGTGCCTGCGGACCACGTGGGTTGCCTCTCACCCTCTTCCCTGCAATTTCTTGCAATGCCTTGGGACCTCCGAGTGAGAGGCGCTCCTGTATGAACGCGATGCATCATTATTACCAAGGGTGACAGTGGTGGAGGGTTAGTGGCTCGGACAAATCTTGAGAAACTCCCTTCCCGCAGGTCTCGAAGTGCACATCCTGGCTTGCACAGGCGGACGCAGGACAGCAGAGTGTGAATTGATGTCCATCTGTTCCTTCTGTGTGGGATGGAGCGTTGTCCTTTCGTCCAATTGGATTATCGCCAGGTGTTCCGGTATTGAAAACTCATTAATTGGCTGCAAACACTGATGTGCATCACGGCTTGCTGAGCTTGTGCGACTGTTGGTAGTGCTGACATACTGCCCGCCTGCCTGCTCCTTACCCTGCTCGTGGTTCCAGAGTTATGATTAAAAATTCAATTTGCACAAACGACAACGAGATGTAATAAAGCTTAACATTATCAACACCATAAGAAGACGACTTAGCGTTACCCTACAATTGAACAAAACAATAGCCCTGTAATGGACAAGATGTTCCCAACCCGCCGTGGCTAATAGCGGAATCTATCTGACACACTGCAAAATATATATACATATATATGTTCGTGTCATTTTATTTGAGAACACATATTCTGAGACCTATTGTATTTCTTGGCACTGTCACGAGTGAGAATGTTCCCATTAGTACACATCTGAGCGGGAGACAGAGATTGAAAGGCATCAGAGGGATTTGAATGGTCGCACCAGCCGGTAGAAAGAAATTCAATCCAACTACTGGTGCAAAAATAAAATAAACCGATACATTATTTCGGTGGGCCATAGCCCGTTAGACTGCGTGTGACCAGTGGTCAAATCGATCTCATTTTCAATCAACATAAGTCGGTAAGCGAGGATAATAATTACAATTTAGAACGTGTGCATAGGGCGGTACGGTGGCCCGGTGTGTAGCGCTGTCGCCACACAGCAAGAAGGTCCCCGGTTCGAATCTCGGCTCGGGTGCCTTTCTGTGTGGAGTTTGCATGTTCTCCCTGTGTCCGCGTGGGTTTTCGCCGGGCACTCCGGTTTCCTCCCACAGTCCAAAAAACACGCTGCTGCATAGGTTAATTGGCTCGCAGACTAAATTGCCCGCAGTGCCCGGTGATGGACTGGCGTCCCATCGTGGGTATATCCCTGCTTTGCGCCCTGTGTCTGCCAGGATAGGCTCCGGCTCACCGCGACCCTGTAGAGGATGAAGCGGTTCTGACAATGAGATGCGATGAGAACGTATGCATACACGAACAGAGCTGGAAGGAAGGCCACGTGATTTACCAGTGCCAGCGTCTGTCAAACACAGCGTTCTACATGTTACATAATCGGCCAATTAAATTCGTGTTGTTTATTTATGGGAGAAAACCAGGGAAGCCAGAGAAAACTCACGCGGAACAGGGGGCTAACAAACAAACTGCACAGTTGCCCGGGGTGCGAATTGAAGTGTGAACCGCCTTGCTGCTGGACATTTATTTTGCGAGGAGGTACGGATGGCATCGTGGCGTAGCCACCCTGCAGGATTACGCTGCCAGTTCGGCGGTTAGTGTGGCTGGTGGTGTGGTTAGTGTTGTTGATGCACGTGGCTTGCCGAGGCATGGGCATGCAGACAATGTCGTCATACGAATGCCATCACCAGCCCCTGCTCCCCCCCCGGTAAAAAGTCATTACCGCATACCGAGTAGATTAACGAGAAGGCAGGCGGATCAGCTGCAGGCGTACGCACTATGTATCATTATAGGATGAGCCCGCGTTTCATAGCTCTGGCACTGCCTGTGCCATTATACATTTGCTGCTGGCGTTAAGATATACGGGGTGGCGCGTCCGGCTGAAATGTTCCAAATGCCAAAAATTAAGGTTTGCGACTTTCCCTCCGCTGGTATAAACTCAGGATCACATTGCCGTCTCGCCATTTGTCGAACTACTGCTGCTGTTTAAACCGTGCTTTACGTTGGGTGGAGGGATTAGCAAGTGCAGGACGGAGCTTAGAAAGTTGCTCACTAATCATGTTGGCCGTGTTCCGGGATTTAGACTTGGTAAATAGCTGAAGGTAGGGCAAAGTGTGGGTATAAAATAGTGGTCTCTAGCCAGTTGATCACGCTCATGTCTCATGTGTCCCGCATGTGATTGCGTCACTGTGCAGTGTAGAAGTATATTAAAAGTGGAATCGATTCGGGGATTGATTTGGGAAGCGATCCAGACACTGAGAATTGGTGAGTTTTATGGATAGCGTACATTTTGGGGGGTACTGGTGAAGCAGACTTGTTAACGGTAGATTATAAATGTGATGTTGTGTTTGGAGAGGCTGGAGACTGGTATCGAGTGTATCACTTAAAGTGAGTGCGTCTGCCCTTGCACACACTAGCTGGTGAACTCTGTAATGGGATTGCCAATTCGTTCAGGGTCAAACTTCCGTTGCACGATTAAAAGGTGCAAATCATCCATCCTGCCTTTAATCTAGCAGCGGCACGCATTGAGACCGATGCTGCGCCGAGGACATTTTTTCAAGCGAGTCTGAATCGGGAGGGCGGCGCGGTGGCCCAGTGGTTAGCGCTGTCGCCTCACAGCAAGAAGGTCCCGGGTTCGAATCTCTTGGCTCGGGTGCCTTTCTGTGTGGAGTTTGCATGCTCTCCTCGTGTCCGCGTGGGGTTTCGCCGGGCACTCCGGTTTCCTCCCACAGTCCAAAAAAGCATGCTGCTACATAGGTTGATTGGCTCGCAGGCTAAATTGCCCCGCAGTGCCCGGCGATGGACTGGCGTCCCATCGCCGGTATATCCTTGCCTTGCGCCCTGTGTCTGCCGGGATAGGCTCCGGCTTCACCGTGACCCTGTATAGGATTAAGAGGTTTCAGACAATGAGATGAGATGAGTCTGAATCGGGGGGTCGAAAACGTCTGTCGGGATGTTCGGAGGCAATTCCGTTGAGCGATCGCCACGTTCTTCGCGAGCGCTCTCCCAGTTTGACGGCGCAGACGCGTGGGGCTGACTCGTGGCGCGTTGCCGAGAGCGGACGCGGCTTCTCCATCCTGTGACGCACACCGAGCCGCGGCGCCGCGGCGGCAGCGCTGGGCCAGCGGCACAGCGCTGCCGCGGCGGCGCTGGGCCAGCGGCACAGCGCTGCCGCGGCAGCGCATCACAATGACCGGCGTTTACCCCTTCGTCGGCCGTGACGGGGCCTAGCCACGCCGGGCGGCCGTCCTGGTTAATACGGCTGGGTGTTTCAATCCTAAATCACGCGTCGGACGCTTTTCAAAAGACGTTTAAGAATTAACCCCTCCTCCTCTCCACCTCATCCTATTAAAATAATGACGTAATTCCGAAAAATAACACTGCGTCACCTTCTATCGGAGTCACAATTCAAATGTGTTAATTACTCGCTCGCAATTTTTTTTTTTAAATTGTCAAAACCAACGAAGAAATATCTGCGTTGTTATGGGCAGACGCGACGTTGGTCTCCCGAACGCACGACTGCCAGCGTGCGCAATGATCGAACGTGCCAGCGGTGCCAGCGGTGTCCGTGGGCGGTTAAAAAAAATCTTTCGCGATGCGAGACGGGGGCACCTGGATGGGCATCCTAAAAATCTCGGCTTACGGGGAGGGGATGGAGGGAGCGATGGAGGGAGCGATCGAGCGAGCGAGCGAGGAGCACCGGGCACTCCGCGTTCAGCAGCGGGCGCCAGTCCCGATCATTCGGTCACAAGCGTCTCTCTCCTCCGGCTGCCACGAACGCCCACGCACGGGAAAAGCGGCTTTCGAGCCGGCGAGCGGTGAACACGCGAGCGCTTGCGACGGCGGGAACCTTTAAGGGTTTTAGGACTATTATTCTGAACTACGGCGTCGAGATAATACCTAACTCGGAGCCGTTTGATCGAACGAACTCTGTCGCACTCGCTCGCTTGGCGTAGAGATCTGGTGTTAGGCGGGAAGAATTCAACTATTCTTTAATGCGGCTATGATTGTACGCTTAGCGAAAGACAGTTTTCACAGGAATACAATGTCTGTCATATTTTAATATCGAAAATGCACACTGTGTTGCCGGGACGTTAGAAGCTGCAGCCTTTTGTCGGCAGTCTAATTGTAACCACTTAAGATACATACCATAGTTCTCCCCTCTTCAACTATGATATATTCTGACATGCAATTTTTTTAAGTTTGGGCTTTTGATCGCCAGACTTAGCACAATGGGTGCGTAGTGTTCCCTAACTGTGGCAGACTTATAATCCTGAAACTACCGCCTCCCGTGTATGCTCGATGTAAACGCAAGTTCTGTCGAGCTGTGCTGCTGCAAGAATCACGTCAGAATATTTAACACGTCGTCAATGATGTTCCCGAAATACTTTACAAATTAAACATCGAGCTGATGAGATGCCAGAAAAGTTTTTTTTTTGTAACCATTTCTGGGAAATGTATGAGTGTTAAGATGTTCGAGCAGGGCATCCGGTTTACAACAAACAAAAAAACACGTGCTTGTGGAGGAAACATGAAAACACCTTGATAAGTTATGCATAGGGCGGCGCGGTGGCCCAGTGGTCGACGGCGCCTGGAGCCGCCGTCGACAAGAACGCCGGGGAGGTGCCCCCACTTTCCTGAAGCGCTGGGGCAGCGCCCTGTGCACGGACACTCGTGGGACTCCTGCAGTCCACGTTTTTATTCGCACTCATTGCTAAGGGTCTCGCCGTTTCTCTTTCTCAGCATTGATTTTACGTGCGCTCGATAATAATCTTGCTCACCCTCTCATTCTCTCACGCTCTCTCCGTAAACAGTTGTACATAACGTAATGATGTAGATTCTAGGGCGGCGCGGTGGCCCAGTGGTTAGCGCTGACGCCTCACAGCAAGAAGGTCCCGGGTTCGAATCTCTCGGCTCGGGTGCTTTTCTGTGTGGAGTTTGCATGCTCTCCCCGTGTCCGCGTGGGTTTTCGCCGGGCACTCCGGTTTCCTCCCACAGTCCAAAAGCATGCTCCTGGATAGGTTGATTGGCTCGCAGACTAAAATTGTCCCGCAATGCCCGGCGATGGACTGGCGTCCCGTCGTCGGGTGTATTCCTGCCTTACGCCCTGTGTTTCCGGGATAGGCTCCGGTTCACCGTGACCCTATATAGGATTAAGCGGTTTCAGATAATGAGATGAGATGAGATTATTATCGGGTCAGTTCCGCGTAAAAAATAAAAAACACACAAACGCCCCAGCTGCCCTGCCGAACGCTGCGGCCCACGTCACACGCGGCCGATAATTTGACTTCTGTAAAACTTTCCAGTGACATTCGAATCTCTCTTGATGATTATATTCTATGAATGCAATTATTAATGAATGATTCAATAATCAATTGCTCCGTTTCGCGGAATCGGTCCTTAACAGATATGGTCGTGAAGCTGATTTGGGAAATACATGTTGAGGGCTTAATTGGTTATTGTTGACGCCACCGTTCTCTCCGCAGCTCTGTGCAGCGCTTTGTGATCCTCGGGTGAAAAGCAATCTATCAATGCTATTATTATTATTGCTCCGAGAGCATCTAAAGTTACCCGTTTTCACCTACAAAAACGTACTTTTGAGTATTTAAACAATAAGCATTAATGCTGAAAGATGGTAATAACATTTTAAACACATACATTAAGATGAATATGGTTAATCAAGCCATTGTTAGTCCTTTATCGTGTAGATTGACCAAAATTGACAGTGGCGTGACCATTGTAAGATAATCGTTAACAGATCATAGTTTAATGAGGAAAGGTTAGTGAGCAAACACATTGGAGGCCAGTCGTTAAGTGATTAGTCATTAACAGGGGTGGTCATTAAGAGTGTTTTTGCTGTAATCAATCGCGCTATTAACTACAATGGCCGTGCAGCTCGTTATATGCTAGCGTGGAGCACTGTGGGTAAAAGAGAACGCGATCAGAATTCCGAGTCGTGTCTCAAGACAAATACAATTATGTCCGTAGTCCATCGGCCGATTGGACTGTCGTACCAACAACATTGTCCTGCGTTGTTTGATAAAACCGCGAAATGCTGCAGTCTGGTTTCGCTGACGTCGGGTCTCATCAGCAGTCATTCTTGTTAAACGAATGCTGCTCGGTTGCCATATGTTAATGGTAAAGGCACTCCATTGCAACGGTGGGGTCAGGAGGTCACAACAGTGAGTCTGCTTGCTTAAACAATTGCTGCTGGCCCATATTGGTGTGCAAATCCAATCAGCTGATGGACCAAAACGATTTCTGTTTACACATATGGAGTAGGCAACGGGGTGTCTACACATTTTATATATATATATATATACTCTTGCACGTACGGCTCGACCGTAATGCATAATGTATGGTCCGTTTATAAGCGGTACAGTACGAGATGCCTCCCGACGTGGTAGGCGAAATGTCACGAAGGAGAGAGGAGGAACACGTGCCATGGCCATGCCGAAAGGGCAGCTCTTAAGAGCATTTCTCAGTAAAGGGTAGTCGCAGGGTTTATCACACTATCTGCACTTGCAGAGAGTGATCCAAACTGCCTCCGACTAAAGGAGGTCGGCATCACGAAGGGCATCCAGCCGTAATATTCTACTCCAATACCCCACCATTGGGGGGGGGGGGGAGGTGCGGGGCAGTCAGCCAACTTGGCTCATTTAAACCGGTAGGAACAACAATCATAACACGGACTTCAACTGACAAAGCCCCATTACTGCCCACAGCAGATCCCCACTTACACCTGGCGAACACCCATTCAGTTACCGGCGAGACGATGGTCGGAGTTTGCTCCACGTTCGTCGTTCGTTCGTTCGTTCATTCGTCCGGCTCCGGCGACGGCCTCCGACGGTTAGATTGTGTTCGCTCAATCGTTGGGCGCCGTGCACAGGCGACAGCGGCGGCCGAGGCACCGCCGCTCGATGTGCGCGCCGCGACGGCGCATGCAGCCTTCCCGCAGGCGCGATCGCTCGCCGCCGAAACGCAAAGCGCCCCGGCGATAGAGGCGTTCGGCGTGAAAAGGCAGACGAGCCGAGCGGGGCAGCTCTGCCAACGCGGCGGCCGATAAGAGGAATGATTCAAGCAGGGCACAAGGATGGGGCACAACGATGGGGCACAATGTGGGGCAGCGGACAATACGAACTGATGGCGTGCAGCAGATAGATACGGCGTGCAGCAGATAGATATGGCGTGCAGCAGATATGGCGTGCAGCAGATAGATACGGCGTGCAGCAGATACGGCGTGCAGCAGATATGGCGTACGGACTTCCCACAGGTGGGTGCCGCTGATGGCACACAGGCACGCGGGCATCGTGCGTAACATACTGGCACAAGCCGACATTCAGTTTGGCTACGCTTGATCGCAAATGTAAAGGGATCTGTGCCATTTGCCAGGTTAGCTTATTTAAATTTTAAAAAATCTTATTCTGTTACTAAAATTTTGAGCGTTTGTGAATTCCACGGTTACATTGAGAACTCTTTCAGCAAGCGTTGTAATGTTATCCCATAGCAAAGGCAAGGCACATGGATATTTGACATCAGAGCCACTTTGCTGAGGTCCCATCGATTGCCTTCTCCGCCACCTCGACGGATGATGCGGCGTCTCACATGACCCTGCTATAAAGGCAGGGTGTCTTCTGGCAATCAGGGTGAAAAATCCTTACAATCCTCAGAGAAGGAGGCTTCTGGCATTTTGGTACAAAAATCTAACTCTTAATAGGGCAGCTCTTTGCACAGTCATTGGTGACACGGCCAGACTTGACAAGCCATGTTTAATAATGGATCACTGAAACTCAGATTCGAACCCAGACCCTCAGCAGTTCTATACCAGTTCTTTAGACATCGCATTATAGCCCCTTGGGCCAGCAGTTTTTTTTCTCTCCACTTTCTCAGTCATCTCTTCAAATGTCGCTGCCATCTCCCGAGAACCGCCGGGCAGTGACTCTGCCTGCATTGCACGTAATCAGTTTTAATGTTCGTGAAGATTGTTACGAGAAGTTCTTTGTTTATTTCAATCATTTTCTCTCTCTCTCTCTCACGCGTCCAATCAGCTTGCACAGCGCACATGCATTAGCGTCGGCGCGATTGGGTGCGTGCTTTAGTCAAGCGGGGGAACGGGCGGGAGTGTGAAATTCACTTAACAACATTTTGCTCACTCCGCTAATGATACAAGCTCGTCCCGAGTGCGCGCATGGCAATGTCGAGCGTAATGAACATTGCACGTGCGCTGTCTTCCTCGGCGCGTACGTCCTCCCGACTATGGCTGCGCGGCGTCTCGAGACGCAATCGCGCCGACAACGCAGCGCACATCGCGATTGTAATTTTCCTCTCCCAATTATAGCGACATTAATAATTTGCATCTGTTGCCAGAGTCAAACGCACGTGGGATGTTATGATAATCCAATGCACAGCAGGCGTGCTTAGTATTATTAACTGCTGCACAACAGACGTTCAAATCACGAGATTAAGGCACCTCTAAGCAAAGTTTAACGTTCAGCATTAATGCCTCAAGCTCAGTGACCCAAACTCAGACTCGTTGAGGAATCATACGAGAACATTCTTTTGGCGTAGGCGTCAAATTAATCTTTACTGTTCTGGGGATTAATTTTTGATGGGCCAGACTCGGTGAGACTAAAGTACATTTGGAATGCTTATGGCTCACTGTTAATATATGAGGTTCAAGAACTAGACGAAGGCACCTTTGGGATTCTTATTGTTCAATGTTAATGCCTGAGGCTCACACAGTTAAAGGCCCCTTTAGTATTCCTTTGGTTCAGTGTTAATACCCTAGACTCACATCAGACACTGTTTTACAATCCGACAGTCATGTGGAACCATCAGGTTGTGATTTAAGGCCCGTGTGTAAATGTCTACATTCACTTCATGTGGACTCAATGTGCACCTGGCCTGACACACGTTGCTGTGGTGACTTCACCGTCACTTTAGCGGCGTGTGCAGGCTGTTATGGCTGTCGTAGTACGTGTCACTGCTGGTGGCTGGGTCTCCATCAGTAGGAGCATCGGGGCAGGGGTTCTCAACCTTCTACACCTCAAGGTCCACTTGTTCCACCTGGGAACGGCCTCCACGGACCACTGGGTGGCCACTTTATCCACGCAAAAAAAAAAACGGTGGCGTGAGCAAAGCATCGTGAAATGAGTCCCGCAGCTGCGGAGATACGA
>JAZEWT010000018.1:18750597-18764883 GCA_036362905.1 Mordacia mordax | reverse complement strand
TCCACACAGAAAGGCACCCGAGCCGAGAGATTCGAACCCGGGACCTTCTTGCTGTGAGGCGTCAGCGCTAACCACTGGGCCACCGCGCCGCCCGCGTTATAAATAGAACGCGAAAAAAAGTTTTTGCTGATGTGCCGTTCTTATCTCGTTGTTGACGTGGCCGTTCTCTCCGCGGCTCTGTGCAGCGCTTTGTGACCCTCGGGTGAAAAGCGCTTTATAAATGCAATTATTAATAATCATTATAAGTACCAATGATCAAGATGTTGATTATTATTATTAGAGCGGAAAGCACCCGGTGAGCTTGCAAGCTCTGGATGTGGGATTCACGCGAAACAACAAATGTTCCAACCGACCAACGCGGCAATGCACAAAATGATAATGCTTAAGCTGCAGTGACATTTGCTGGGGGAAACACTCGGCAACTAATAATGAGCGCCGTGCTTCTGTTCGTCGCCAGCATCGGCCGTTCACTGCGATTTCCGAGCCGTGCCCCTGACTGGGTTTGGATACGGTCCGCGTGGGTTTCTGCGCGCGTGCGTTTCACGCGCCGCGAGCGGCGTTGGAGTGCAGCGGTGACCCGCGCTACGCCACCGACTCACCGGCACAAGTTCCGTCCATAGCCATGGCGAGAAGCCAGTGGTGAGTGTGGTCCGAAAGCGAGCCATCGGCCTCTGCTAAGCTGTTTCAGTACAAAACACGGGCACGTGGTATGGGTGCCTGGCCAGGAGTTGTGGTGGCCAAGCTACCCATGTGATGGGCTCTGAGAGCCTCAACAGCTGCCTGCTGACAGCGCTTGCTCCAACACTTTCGGTCAACTTCTGGTTTTCGTCACGGAATACAATTGGGAAGGGTAATGGGCCGAAACGTGGCTCGGTACATATTTATCACATTAAGGCCACAGTGTTGTTGACAAGCAAACGCATCGAGTCTCTTATTCGGGGACACCACCATCGTCTGCGGCGCGCGCGCGTCTGAACCGATCTCGGTCACAAAAGTTGCGCGCGTCGGCCGGAGACCGGAACGCGGAGCGCGCGTCTGAACTCCCTCTCCGGCTTCTCTCCGCCGCAGTGCGTCGGCGCCTCGACGCCACCAAGCTCGCCGCTCGGGCCGTGCACAGCGCGATGACTCAACGACAACACCAGTCCGGCGCGTCGCGACTCCGCTCGCCACCCTTTTGCAATTTCGGAGGCATCCCAGCGAATGACGACGCCACCAGTTTGACAGCGGGAACTAAAACGTGGCGCAGTGCGACTCAACTTCCTCGCTCGGACTCGCGGCCGATTCAACCACAGGCCCACATTTGGGCACGATAAGGGAGCGAGGGTGTATGCGGCCGGTCGCGATGAAAAATAAAATATGAAATAAACCGTACTTCCCAAAGGGAAAAAGAATTTGCTGCGTTGCCAAAACCGACGTATTTTCACTATACTGTGTATTGTGCTTCCATTTATTGCTTTTATATCTATACGCTGCGGTATGGACAGAAATGCGACAATATATTATATTTCTCAGTCACCTTCGCCAATTTTCTCCGCAAAAAAAAAGTATACCCAAGGCAGTGTTTGAGCTATTTCAGACAATAATCTATTTCGGAAAAAGAAAAAAAAAACACCGGAGCAAAAAAGAAAAGATAGATAGACAGATAGACAGATAAAAATAATAACAACATTGAAAAAAAATCCCATAGCTCATCCGTACAAATGATGTGTGTTGGGGGATTGCTTGGGGACTACTTTCAAAGCTAAGCGTACGTTCCACTGGAAATATCATCTCTCGAAAACTAGCGTGACAACAGCAATAAATCCTGGCCATCTGAGCGACTATTAATCTGACAAATGCTAAACCAACCTTTATTTTTATTTGGTTTATTACTTTGTGTTTTTTTATATATATATATTATCGTTGGGGCTATTATGTAGTTTGAGGAATCGTGGGGGATTTTTGGGACGCGGCAGGACTTAAGTGCAGGTACGGGAGAGTGGGGGCGTGAGGGTGGGTGGGGGAGTGACAACCGAGGTTGGCCTGGGTCAAAGTGTGGAGAATTGAACGGGGAGGTAAATTCCCTTGCAAATTAAAAGGATGAATTGAAAATGGGATAAATTTAATATTTAGCTAGTGGTCAGCCACTCAATCCGTTATTTATAACCTGCTGAGAGCACATTGAGATGGCATGTCTCGTTGTGTGTGTGTGTGTTTTTAAAACAGCGCTCTAGCAAATGAAATATACAATGTTAGTCTGTGGATGCAAGAGAAAAAAAACCCAAATAAAAAACGGCGGATGCTCTGCATGCTTATTTCATTTTGCGAAAGTATTTTATCGTGAAAGAATTTTACGATCAAATCAGCAAAATGCAAAAACGTCTTCCTATACAAAATCCTCGCCGTACACAATTCTCATCCAGTAGCCACTCAATATGTCGCATGATTGATCGTTAAAATAATCATAAACCAATAAACTAAATAAATAATTGTATACAGCTTCATTGCAGAATTGTGTTGACAGGACTGCCGTATTCCTCTTTAAGATATTCATCTGTAAGAATATTATCACAAAGACAACCAAAAATATAAACATTTACATTTTTTAAGTGCCACAAACCAACAGGTCGCAAAGTGCAGCATCACAACTTACAAAGAGATGTGCAGATGTACCGCTGCACATTGGAAACAACATGAAGTGGTGCATTATTTGAAGTGAATAGGGCAGCGCGGTGGCCCAGTGGTTAGCGCTGACGCCTCACAGCAAGAAGGTCCCGGGTTCGAATCTCTCGGCTCGGGTGCCTTTCTGTGTGGAGTTTGCATGCTCTCCCCGTGTCCGCGTGGGTTTTCGCCGGGTACTCCGGTTTCCTCCCACAGTCCAAAAGCATGCTCCTGGATAGGTTGATTGGCTCGCAGACTAAAATTGTCCCACAATGCCCGGCGATGGACTGGCATCCCGTCGTCGGGTGTATTCCTGCCTTACGCCCTGTGTTTCCGGGATAGGCTCCGGCTCACCGTGACCCTATATAGGATTAAGCGGTTTCAGATAATGAGATGAGATGAGAATAATGGACATGGATCATGGAAAACACACAAGTCAGATTTTATTCCTTGCCCAGGAGAGAGCTTATAGCAATTCGTGTAAATTATATATTAGCATGGCAAGCCTCAACCCCATAACGAATCAGTCAGTCGGTTTAATTTAAGCTGGAAGGGACTGTTGTGCTACGTAACTCTTTTTAACGGTTGTCCAGCAGAGGGGGGAAAGCACCGGGGGAAATTTAGTCAGGACAATTAACCTAAGCAGCATATCTTTGCACTGTGGGAGGAAACCAGAGTACCTGGCGAAATTCCACGCGGACACGGGCAGAGAATGTGCAAACTCCACACACAGAGAGGTTCCTGAATCAGAAATCAAACCCAGGAAGTTCTTGCTGTTAGATGGCAGCACTGCTCACCGCACCGCCGTTACTCACCGCACCGCCGTTACTCACCGCACCGCCGTTACTCACCGCACCGCCGCTACTCACAGCACCGCCGCTACTCACCGCACCACCGCGCCACCCCATGCAGAACACTCATTCAGTCATTACTAGTACCCGCTTAATCCTGTACAGGGTCGCGGGATGGGGGGGGGCAGAGCCTATCCCAGCAGACAGAGGGCGCAACGTGGGGGAATACCCAGGATGTAACGCCGGTACGTCGCAGGGCACACTTTTTGGGGCAATTTACTCAGCAGGACCAATTAACCTACCCGTGAGGAACACTTGTTGATTTTCCACGTGGGAGTTAATGTGTTATGGAACACAGATAAAAGAATCTACTCCGCTGAACTTCACCTGTGTTCATGACCTCGCATCTGCCAGTCAAGCAACCGTAAAGTAAAACTATGCGCCGACGTCCGCACATGTTTTGGGTCATCGTTTGTCATGTCTTCACGACGTGTCACGGTGAAGCTTGCTATAATTACTAAATGTTTTGCGCCATCACGCGACTCGAGCTGCTACACACCGCACGCACCTGATGACTGGCGCACTGCGCGGAGCTCGAGATACAATGGTCGACAGCGGCCACGGTACGTCCTTTGACGACACTCGACCTCTGCTAAGGGAACGGCATAATGTTCGCCTCCAGTCGGGGAGCAGGTCATCGTATGAAAAAAAAACTCTCCGTTGCACTTTTCAAGTCGCGCGAAACGACCCGCGGCACGGCCCGATAACACGACGCTGCCCAGCGGCGCGACCGCGGCGCGACCGCGGCAAGACGCGGCGACCGTCGCCCTCCGACTCGCGCGTCCGCCGCCTCTCGCCCCGTGACGTCGCGAGCTCGCGACGACGCCGTTTCGGCCACGGGGTCGCCGGGCGTGCGACCCAACCGCCGCCGCCGCCGCCACCGCGGCATTCGACCGACGCCGCCCGCTGCCGGGCCGAGCGGGCGGCGCGAAGACGTGGGACGCCCGGCGGCACTCACCGAGTTCCGACGCCGCCGCTCCGTCTGCGTGGACTTTTCCTCCGTAGCCGCGGCAGCTCCTGGCTCCACGCCGTCTGGCCCCACCGCACCGTCCAGCCGCACACGAGCCTGGGGGACGGGGGCGTGGGTGGGGGGGGAGGGAGACAAAGTCTTCAGCGGCGGAGATAAGGACACGCGGCCACACTGGCACGGCATGGGAGAGCCATCACCTCCACCGGTAGCGCTTCGTTTGTAGTAATAATATTTGGATGCCCGTTGCCGCAGCGCTTTGTGACCCTCGGGTGAACAGCCCTTTAGAAGTGATATTTTTACTGCACTTCTAGAGCGCCTCCTGTGGGTTTTTGCTGGGTACTCTGGTTTCCTCCCAATGCCCAGCGACACGCTGCTGCCGAGGTTAATTGACCTGCTGAGTACATTGCCCCCAGTGTCCTGCGATGTACTGGCGTCTTATACTAAGTATAGCCCCGCCATGCGCCCGCTGTCTGCCGGGATAGACTCCAGCCCCCCGTGACCCTGTACAGGATTGAGTATTGATAGCGATGATGAGATCCCCAGTTTGAATCAAACTCCAAAGCGCTTGGATTGAAACAACTGTTAAGGTTTTTTTTTACGTCATATATTTTTTATAACAGTAATAAGAATTGCACTTCTGGAGCGTTTTTCACCCGAGGGTCACAAAGCGCTGCACAGAGCTGTGGAGAGAGCTGCTTTTGTCAGCAAAAACAACGACATCTGAACGGCGAATCAACAAGAGTAAAAAAAAAATATTACAAATCTGAGCTGTGGAGAGAACGATATGTCAACAACAACAACATCGGAACAGTTCAAATGAAAGTCAAATAACGGCTATAATTTAAAGGAGGGTGGCACGGTGGCCCAGTGGTTAGCGCTGTCGCCTCACAGCAAGAAGGTCCCGGGTTCGAATTTCTCGGCTCGGGTGCCTTTCTGTGTGGAGTTTGCATGCTCTCCCCGTGTCCGCGTGGGTTTTCGCCGGGCACTCTGGTTTCCTCCCACAGTCCAAAAAGCATGCTGTTACATAGGTTGATTGGCTCGCAGGCTAAATTGCCCCGCAGTGCTCGGCGATGAACTGGCGTCCCATCATCGGTATATCCTTGCCTTGCGCCCTGTGTCTGCCGGGATAGGCTCCGGCTTCACCGTGACCCTGTATAAGACTAAGCGGTTTCAGACAATGCGATGAGAATTTAAAGGCCATAAGAGGGACAGGTGTAGAGGAGGAGGGGGGTTATAACAAGCTAACGAGAAGAGGAGAAAACAGAGGATAGGGTGAGACTGAGGGACCCCTGGTAGGTTCCAGAAGGAATGACCCTTTGACTGTTTCTTAAAAATCCCTCTTCCCACTGCCACCACGGTTCATGCAGCGGTGTAAATGGGTTCGCCACAGCTAGTTGATTGACTGGTCACGTGTGGTGGAGCAAAGTCTATTCTTTGCCGATCCATCACAGTCAGTCGGGCCAGTGTGGACAAGCAGATGAAATTCCCTCGAGTAAGGGCCCCGGTAGAGGCTACACAGGAACGAGGAAACCGCAGCTGGGTGGGGAGGAGGAAGGGGAAGACAGCCATGCAGTCAGCCAGCGCCAACATTTGCCAAACGTTGCATTCTATTTATTTTGATATGATTGACCAAAGGGCGGCACGGTGGCCCAGTGGTTAGCGCTGTCGCCTCACAGCAAGAAGGTCCCGGGTTCGAATCTCTCGGCTCGGGTGCCTTTCTGTGTGGAGTTTGCATGCTCTCCCCGTGTCCGCGTGGGTTTTTGCTGGGCACTCCGGTTTCCTCCCACAGTCCAAAAGCATGCTGCTGCATAGGTTAATTGGCTCGCAGGCTAAATTGCCCCGCAGTGCCCGGCGATGGACTGGCGTCCCATCGTGGGTGTATCCCTGCCTTGCGCCCTGTGTCTGCCGGGATAGGCTCTGGCTCACCGTGACCCTGTATAGAACTAAGCGGTTTCAGACAATGAGATGAGATGAGATGATTGACCAATTAATCAACGAGTGTTGTTGTTGGGGGTTTTTTTTAGTTGTGGGAGGAAACCGGAGAACCCGGTGGAAACCCACACGGGACTGGGTGAGTCCACGCAAGCTTCGACACAGAAAGGCTCCCGAGGCGAGAAAGGACCGCCTGGAGCAGGGCCTTCTCTCCGCGAGGCGCAGATGTTACCACTGCGCCCGCCTGCGCGTCTAATCTAAACTAATTAGCCGGCGATGTCGCGTTGGCAGTGGTGCACAAGCAAGATTAAATAAAACACGGGTACATTGTGTTTCATCCTTCAGAGAGACGTGATGAATCATCAACATTTCGAATGGAGCAAAATGTAGAGCAGTATTTACATCAAATAATATGTTTAATAATGAAACGTAATACAGCTGACACATCTAACACTGACATAAGCATAAATGATACATCAACATTAGCTCCCATTATCAATAATATGATATTAAGTTAATACTTGTCCTGAGGTAAATATATTTCAAGACGCTGTAAAACATGGCTATACGTCTTTAAACCCCGGCGATGGACCGGCGTCCCGTCGTCGGGTGTATTCCTGCCTTACGCCCTATGTTTCCGGGATAGGCTCCGGCTTCACCGTGACCCTATATAGGATTAAGCGGTTTCAGATAATGAGATGAGATGAGACTTTAAACCTGATACGCTCCTCACTAAAGTTTCGAGGCCAATGCTCGGAGAAGCATGGTGCATGGTTTGCCGAATTGCTGTTGTTGTTATTGTGTGTTTAGTGAAACTCACAGGAAAAAATATAAACATTCAGGTATTGCCAACAACCTGAAGAGGAGAATATAAATGGAGTGGGATATTGTCTTTTTTTTTTCCATATTAAAAGCAAACAACAATTCACGTTATACGGTAAGGCTCACGATATTGGCCAGGCATGTGTATGACTTTATTTCATGGTAATTTTGTCCAACCCTCCCCTCTCAGGGGGCAAGGTGAGAGAATGTTGTATAATCAAACTCCCCAAGGTCTCTTTCTGCAAACATTGCCAGTTTCTCCAAGGCACGTGCGTCTGTGAGCACGCATTGTGTACACGGAACGTGTGCGCACACTACTGCGACGTAAGCCCCAGTCTAGGAGAGTTATCTCATTCTTGTGGGTTCATCAATAGTGGGAAATATTGGGAGATATTGACGATTCGTGCGAATAACGAAGGTCTGGCTGTCAGGGACCTTTTGTTGCAAACATTGTCAGCATCATGATCGCTTTGAAAAGCCGCTCTCTCGGGACAGCCGCGTCGATCGCTCCCTCTCTCCACCTCGCGACGGTTCGCCCTCGCGCGCGAGAGGCATCCTCAGGCGAACGTGTGAGAGGCGAAACTGTCGCGATGTGGAGAGAGGGGGAGCGATCGACGCGGCTGTCCCGAGAGAGCGGCTTTTCGAAGCAATCATCGTGCATCGAGCCGTGAACATGAAAACCGACATCATTACATTACCAGCAGCATCAACCGTGATGAGTCCACTGCTGGATGAAGGCTTTCCCCTCAAATCCCAGGGTGTTTTGTGGCAATAATCCAACTGTGATACTTAATGACAACTGAACACCGTGATTTTATTTCACGAATCCATCTACCTCGGTAGTTGTTGGGATCGCGATACAAAATGCGAGACACGACAAATGAAAGAGTAATAATAATGACCAGCAGACGATGTTGATGTCATGGCAGCTATGACATCGCGACTCCCACGTGTCGTTCCCGTGACAGATGCGGATTATTAAAACTGCTATCGGTTTCATTTATTAAATACATTCAAGCAGATAGCTTCACATCATACGGCTTAAAAACAAAAAAACACACTGCTTAATAAAAGCGCAAAGAGTTCCTTCCACAGCAAATAAGTAAATAACCACCATAGAAAATGCGTCAGATATAAAGGAACTTTGCTTACGCAAACTGCCACCTGAACTTTCGTTGCGATCATACGCTTAGAGGCCCGTGGGTGTTTTGACGACAATATTTTGGTAGATGTGTGCAATATGACACGTTCATCTCTGGCATTCGTTTTCATCAAACGCTTCCCCAAATGCACAGGGCAGGTCCACAAGGACTTGTGCGTGGTCTGTGTTTGTGTCAGGTCAAAAAAAAGAACCCCTGCATCACGTTTTCTCTTTCTCCTTTCTCATGAATAATGTTCCGGATTTTTTTTTTAAGTTTATTTGCTGCGCGCCACCACTGCCTGAAGCTTTAGTAAATCTCGCAGGGTTGTGTGACTTTGTGGGTCCGGCAATAACTAGCCTCACAATTTGCCAGAACTTCTTGTTTTCAAAATGATATCCTTCAAGCGTGTGCATTTTTTCTCAAACAGGTGACTATGAAGATTGGTGTTTGCCCTGTTATAGTTAAACAACTGCATTCTCAAAGTTATATTCCATCCAATTTCATTCATAGCATTTGTATTTTGGGATAATGCTTATCAATGCGCATGTTACCATTTTTGACAAGGCTGTCACCTACAACTCACGATGTCGCAGAATCCACTGTAATTATAAGCAGCTGCCTGGATTTGAACCCAGGTAGTAAGGACTGCTGGCTCAGCACCCTAATCACGGAGCCATCTACATGGCCCAATCGCTACGCCGCACAATACCAACGCCACCGATGTAAATCCCGAAAGGTCATTCCAGCGCCTCGGATTAAACAGCGGCATAATCGCCTATGTTCTGCGCGAGGTCACGATGGTTCAAACGCTAGCTCGCTCCTCTCTGCACAAACACGGCGGCAAATACATGAACGGCCGTCAAACAGAGAAATAATGAAATGCTCTGTAACATATAACCGCATTATGTTTAACAAGCTCCTAACCACGGCAAAAGCAGACGGTGCCAGCCACAAACCTCAGGCATCTCCACACAGCAGTGATACACTTTTCATCAAGAGCTGATTGGCTAGGGTACAGCCTGTGGCATGAGAATCGTGCAGGAAAATAGAGGCTTGGGGAATCTCTCTGAAGTGGGGAGGGGGGGTGGCACGGTGAGCAGTGGTTTTAATTGGGGGGCACCACCATTCATATTCCATACAGCAAATGCTTGCATGTACGTGTGAGTGCATGCTGCACAGCTTGCGAAAAGTGGACCCCCCTGGTGGAATATCCGTGCGATATAGAAACTGTCCAGCTGGCCTGCCTACGATCCATGCTGGGTTTAACCAGCTTGGATTGCGTGAGGAGCTCACAAATTCTTGAAAGATCTGGACAAAGTCCCATTTGTGAGCTCCTCCGGCAGGCGAGGCTGAGGTGGCAGGGTCACGTAGCCTGCATGCCCAGTTACCGCATGCTCAAGCAGCTACTGTTTGTCCGGATAAAGGGGGCTAAACGGGCGTGGCGCGGGCAAGAGAAGAGATGGACTCATGTGGCACAGGAGGACCTGGAGCTTAGTGGACTGGCTGAAGACTGGTACCATCGATGTCCAGATTGGCCTCTATGGAGGAGGATCATAAAGGATAGTACGGGGCAGTTGGAGACAGTCGACCTTCAACAACAATGGAGGGCAGAGGAGCAACGCTCACAACAACGAGCAAAGTGCCGGATGGCTAAAACACAGCACGTTGGCAGAGCACAGGTGGTACATCTGCCAGTCATCTAAGTCAGACAATCCGCAGAATCTGGGTTTTTCCTTTGATCTCCTGTCGGTGAGCATTCGACACTCCACGTGGCCTGAAAGTGCACGTGGCTTGGAACAAGCGCTATGGTGACGTCGCCACCATTCAGTAGCAAATGACGGTTGTTGTTCATCTCTCATCTCATTATCTGAAACCGCTTAATCCTATATAGGGTCACGGTGAGCCGGAGCCTATCCCGGAAACACAGGGCGTAAGGCAGGAATACACCCGACGACGGGACGCCAGTCCATCGCCGGGCATTGCGGGACAATTTTAGTCTGCGAGCCAATCAACCTATCCAGGAGCATGCTTTTGGACTGTGGGAGGAAACCGGAGTGCCCGGCGAAAACCCACGCGGACACGGGGAGAGCATGCAAACTCCACACAGAAAGGCACCCGAGCCGAGAGATTCGAACCGGGGACCTTCTTGCTGTGAGACGACAGCGCTAACCACTGGGCCACCGCGCCGCCCTGTTTGACAAATGTCTCCCATCAAAAAAAACCCGCGTCTCTAATCTGGCTGTAAAAATACTTGGAACTCGAACGAACGAACGAACATTTCGACACGATCGTTGAGAGCGACCACGCGTTCTCCCCCCCTGCCTCTGCCCACGCAACGCCTTCGCACGTGGCCAGCGCGCTTGCCGCGCTGCGCAGAGGTGGCATCATTAGTTTGATTCCCGATAACAAACAGGCTTAACGCGATAGGGGCCGAGCATTTGTCCATTTATTGACAACGGGGCCCCAACACGTGGCAGGAGATACCACAATAAGGACGAAAGATTGCGGGGCAGGGTGGGGGGGCCCTCGCACGATTTTCCTCCTCTTTTGTTTGCTGATGGAAAGCGGCCGATAAGACTCTGTTCACAAGAGCGAGCTACTCGCTGGGCGCGGGTGTCCCGCTAAACTTTGGAATAAATGACGCGGCGTGTAGTTGGCAGCTAACACCGTGGGTAATGTTACAACAGGGTTATCTCTTCGTTTCATTTAGCGATTGCGCCGTCGATTGTCGGAATCGCTCTCCATAGCTGCCCTTTCGGGATAGTCGTGTCCAGTGTTCCTGGACACGACACCTGGATCGTTGAACTAAAACGTGGATCGTTGAACTAAAACGTGAATCATTTGGGTTATTTTACCAATCGCTTATGTAACACCGCTCCGTATGTAACCTACGCTAGAGGTAACGCTAAATGTAAACATAACTGTCCCATGTAAATGTTTCGATATATCCATCGATATAAGTACACAAAGCTGCTCCGTGTATATTCACAGAGACAGAAGTTTTCAAACCTTTCTTTCTTGGGACCTAATTGACAATAAACATTCATGCCTACGACTGAACAGAGTCTTTTGCCTGTAACTTTCCTGACAGTAAATCACAACCCGTTCAAATTTGAATCAGCCAGCCACCCAGGAGCTTGATGTTCAGTAACCTGGTCCTGGGTCACGACCTGAACTTTGAAAACCAGTGCTAGGTTACAACCAATGCTACACGTTCACATAGCTATCCTGTGTAGCGACACGTAAACAGTTAAGGCTATATGTCAACACAACTGCGCTAAATATTACGTGCTAGGCTATGGCCAAGAATATATATATCCACATAGCTTCCCATGTATACATTTAGATGCATTTCAGGTTATATATACACACATGCTCTGCCCAGTGTATGTGGTCATAGGGAGCCAGGCTACATACAACCACAGCCGCATCTAGTTCCAGGAACGTGATTTCCACGATTATGTCCACAGTCTCGTTAATGATCGCACTCTGAACTGCAAAGGATGGAATCAAAATTCTAGGCTAGAAATCACGAGCATCGTTCAGCTGTAATGAACATTTGATGTTGTTTGTTATTAGCAGGGATTTGTTTTATTATAGGCATACATTTAAAGACCGTTCTGACAGCACAGACCCTGGGGAAACCATTTGTTATTTATAAGTGGAAATAAGATCCATCGGTGTGCTTTATAATTAGCTTCTTTGGTATTGCATCGCTGTCAAATTAGGGTAATACATGTTCAGCTTCTAGGAGTGAGGGCGATCCGATATTGCTTGTCTTCAGCAAAACCACGGGTAGAGAGGGGGGATCGCACTTGTTGGGATCGGGGAAAAAAAAGATTCACGTGGCAATTCTCACGCCCACGGTTCCACAAATTGTATTAATTTAGAGTTGCACATCTCTCCCGGAGTTCATCTGAACATTTGTTCTTTCCTTGTTTGTTGAAGATTTTTTTTCCTTTTCTGCTGACTTTATGTCCTATAATTTATCGCCAATGTTTGACTTTCAGTTGAACTGTCTTGATGTTGTTGACGTGCCGTTCTCTCCGCAGCCCTGTGCAGCGCTTTGTGACCCTCGGGTGAAAAGCGCTCTATAAATGCAATTATTATTATAATTAAATAACGTTGCTAATATCCCGTTTGCGTTGCCCATCTTGCATTTGTACAGATTTGTTTCCTAATCCTACACGTGACGTCAGAATATAACGAACGTGGGATGGATCGGGGAGGGGGGGGGTGGCTGGCGCGCGGCGCTTCACAGGAAGAAGGTCCCGGGTTCGAATCTCGGCTCGGGTGCCTTTATGTGTGGGAGTTTGCATGTTCTCTCCCCGTGTCCGCGTGGGTTTTCGCCAGGCACTCCGGTTTCCTCCCACAGTCCAAAAAACACGCTGCTGCATAGGTTAATTGGCTCGCAGACTAAATTGCCCGCAGTGCCCGGTAATGGACTGGCGTCGCATCGTGGGTATATCCCTGCCTTGCGCCCTGTGTCTGTCGGGATAGGCTCCGGCTCACCGCGACCCTGTACAGGACTAAGCGGTTTCTAACAATGAGATGGGATGAGACATCAAAACCAGTCCTGCCGTTCACCGATCCACGCTGACCACAGTGGTAAAGCACAGTCAAACAACCCTGGTGACCATTACGGTGTGGAGAGCCCTTCATCTATTGTTGGAATAATAACAATAAATAATTCAATTCAAGCCGGACGCCTTTTCCAACACACCAGGTACCTTATAAGGCAAGGAAACCATAAAAGAGCCACGCGAATAGTAACACATCAACACACAAGTACAATAATTTACACTAAAAGAGATAGCAACGGTGATAATTATCAAAAACAAGTTTAAAGAGGTGCGTCTTCAGGTTTGCTTTAAATATTCAACAGTCGATGAGCCACAATCACGTAGGGGCAAGCGAGATGCAAGGGTGGCAAGAGCCCCTCTCCCTGGATATGACTGCATTGATACGTAGGAGTTAAACACCTGTGAAGAGTAGATGGATCGTGAATATGACAATCCTACGCATGCATTAACGTGAACAATCGCTGCCTGCCTCGCGCAGAGAATTCCTGCACGGGAGCATTCTGTGCGTCATCCTACACTTTGCTCCCGGCAAACTCTCGATTGGCAGGGCATCTCACCTTGTGGCCGGTAGCAATTCTAGGACACAATCACAGGGCATCACCAAGGAGGCAAATATCAGTGCTGTCTCTGAGATCCCTTGGGGTGACCTCTGTTCCACACAGTAAAGGGCAGCCCCCCCTTCTCCTCTACCAGCGAGAGGAATGTTTACAGCGAGATGGACAACCCAATATTTATTTAAGCCTCAGAGCAGGAATTAAGGCAAATTAAGTGCAGAATCAAATTAAAAGTGGTATTTCTTTTTTTTAACAGAGCCACCAACTAACTACACTTGAGAGCCCCGTTTATTTACAGGCAGATGCCCGGATTTGAACCCAGGCTCTGAGTGGATGCTGCTCAGTGAGTCACCCTGGCCACCGCACGTGCCGGAATCATACTCAATTCGAGTATGACGTAATTAAATGTAGTTTGAAATGCATCAGTTATTTATGGCCCAGCCTGTACAACATTTTTTTCTTGTGTAGCTAGTGCTGACCAGGCCCAGACCATCAAATTTCGACACTAAATCGCAGGTGTCCCGTGGGATTTCGAACACACTATCTCCGAGTGGTGCCAATCTAGGCTCCGATAAAACTGTCTCGGACCAAACGGCACCTGAACCACTGTTTCATTTCAACCCTCCTCAGATGTGCCCAGTTTTTTTAATTCGCACCGTGGCCTCTGTGCGTGCGGCGCGGTTCGCTCAACGACACTTCGCACGCACGTTTGTTGCCTTTGCATTTTAGTTCGGCCTCGATTTTCCCGGCTCACGGCACTGAAAGCCAAATATTCCCCTCGCTTCGGCGTAA
>JAZEWT010000018.1:18735923-18750258 GCA_036362905.1 Mordacia mordax | reverse complement strand
GCACTACGGGCAATTTAGTCTGCAAGCCAATTAACCTATGCAGCAGCATGTTTTTTTGGACTGCGAGAGGAAACCGGAGTGCCCGGCGAAAACCCACGCGGACACGGGGAGAGAACTCGCAAACTCCCACACAGAAAAGCACCCGAGCCGAGATTCGAATCCGTGCCCTTCTTGCTGCGAGGCGACAGCGCTCCATCGTATTCTGTCGCTTAAATGGTAGACGTAACATTAACTATAAAACTTGGTTTCATTGAACAGCTCTCACCCACATCAACTGCCAAAACACACACACAGACATCCCCCATATATCCATTAATTGACTGTTGGCGCAAGTTACGTGATATTAGCGAGCACCTATTAAGGCTGCCATGGGACTGCCTTGAACGACTGACACTGAAGCCTGGGTTAATCTAGCGCAGGTCCAGGACCCGTTTGCGCAGCGCAACCGTGCTGTGCGGCGCCGGTTGGAAAGACGGAGAAGACGAGGAGATGGGGGCACGGCTGCTTCACATGTCCATCACCATGCAGCTTGGCTGGGAAATGAACTCAGGTTGCTGGCCAAGTGTGCAAACTCCTGCACCAAAGCTCCGCACAGAGAGATCCCCACATAGCCATAGTGACTGCGGGGATAGGGTGGCGCGGTGGCTGCTCAGCGAGTCGCGCTGTCGTCTCACAGCTGCAAGAACCCGGGTTCGACTCCGGCCCAGGGTGCCACCGTGTAAAGGGTGAAGCAGGCACTGATACCGAACTCAACTGTGGGGACCCGCTCTGCAGCACACGGTCCGCCGAGAACCTCCGCAGACATCGGTCACCCTGATCTCTGAATAGAACTCGGGTTCAGGAGCATCCTCCGGCGCGGCCACACCAACCACGACCACCGCAACACCGCCGCCCACCCCCCCCACCGCGACAAACGAGCACGACCAATCACAATATGTCACCGCAGATGAGACGGCCAGGCTTTAAAACACCGGATAGAGATCTCCGCTTCAGCGTAAGGGATGGCCGCAGTGCCGCGTTGAGGAATCAAAAGCCCCCCGCGCGTGTGACTGTGACGCCAATCTTCAGCCGCGTGCCGCCGCGGCAACGGCCCGCGCCGGTCGCCCCAGCCGACGGAAGCGGCGCACGCTAATGGCTTATTCCGAGCAACTGATGTGTCGTATTTATTTCTCGTTCCTCCCCGTTACGATCATTACAGCGGCCATCAAAGGCGCCGCACATAAGCGGCACGACGTATGGCGCGCGCTGCTCGATAAACAAGGCGTTAGCGATGGGACGCGGAGGTGTCGTGCCATTTTAATTTTCGTCCGCCCGTCATTTCTGGGCGGTAAGCTGTGTGCGCGGGCGCTCTTTTTAGCTCGAAATTTGACCCCAGTGACGCGCGGAATAGTAATGGCTCGTTTGTTTGTCGTAGCGCTAAGGCGTCGTCGCTGCACGCATTTAAAGCGCGGCGGAAATAAGGCTGCAAATGGAATTTTGTTATCTCGGAATAGGTAGCCTTCGCAATCAACGGGCTAATTAGGAAATTTCCCATCGCCAGGTTTTACAACTAATTGTCAAACTATGAATGCACCGACGGTGGCTTGGAAGAATAAATGTTCAAGTTGTGCAGATCACAGGTCAAGCAGGGACGTTTTTTTTTCTCTCACTCTCGTGTGGGAGAGTAAAATAAATTGTGATGTAGAGTAAGATAAAGGTCAATTACAAATCCCCCGTCCGTCCTATTAATCCGCTAACGATTGAACCGCATTAATTACGGTGGCTGCAAAAGAATGGAAGGCGTCGCGAAGGTAATCTTAAATCGTGACCGAGCCATTATTGCCCGAGAAAAAATAAAACGGCTCGGCTGACACCCGACACTATCATGCACCTGCGATGAGAATTTGTATTTTCATGCAGAGCAGGACGCTGCGTGTGAAATCACAGCCTGACCAGAACACATCTAATACCCGAGTGTAATTTTCTTGGAGCAGCTGAAGGGTGATGGGAAGAGGGAGGGGGTGGGCGGCAGAGGACGAAAAACATTGGGGCAAAGAGAAAATAAAAACAATCTAGAATAAAAAAGAAGAACTCATACATAAATCTGTAAACAAGCCATGCCACGAGCTTGTACTGGAATTATTTTGGTAACAACACCCGATTTACTGTCGACTGCTCGTGGAATATGTTTCAAATGCTCCCGCAACGTTTGACGTTAAGTGACAGGAGGCTCGGAACGCGGCTCAAAATCCCGTGCAGACAAAGCGCTTACAAATGTGCGTCATTGATGACACGCCGACGCCCACGGGGAACGATGTTTGAATTTCTCGTCGCGATTACCAACGCTCCCAGCGGTGAAAACCTGTTGGGTTTTACGGGAACATCGTTTCCTCCGATCCATTAGGAGTGCTTCCGCTGCCACTACTGCGACCACTGATGCCGAACGCTATCCGGAATCCATTTTCCCCACTTTCTGGGGCCACCGCGGAGGATTTTCGTTTTACCGCCGGGGATCAGAGATAGCGATGCGAGCGAGGACGGGAATTGGGGAAGGGGGGGTGGGGGGTGCATGGGTTTGTAGGGAGATCGATGGATGTTTGTTATTAAAAGCAAGAAAGTACCCGATGAAGTTGCAAACTCTGAATGCGAGATTCCTGTGATACAACGCTGGTTCGTATCTCTAATACTAGGGAATGTTAATTATTACTGCAAAAAGTGCTCAGTGAGCTTGTAAGCTCTGAAGGTGGGTTTCCTGCGACACCACAAACATGCGAACTGAACGCAACAATGCCGGCGGGCGGTGAGGCGTGCGGAAGGAGTGGCCATCTCGCCATAAACTCTTCAGATTAGGCCACCACGAAAAGATTCCACTTTCAACAATCGCACGGGGCATTTTGGCCCTATTTTGAATGCTATCTAAGGTTTAGCGTGTTATTGCATTAGCTCTGCCCATATGTCTGTGCGCACGTGGCTCTAAAATGTGGCGATAGGACAACTCGAACAGCGATAAGCCAGCCCTTTATTATTTTCGTTTTTATTACATTTTTTGCGTGTACGTTTATCGTGAGATTGCTCCACACTCGTGAGATTAAACGGGATTCGCGCTGCCGTGCCGAATGGACGAGCGTCTCGTCTGATCTCCTCATTACGTCATCACAGAGACGTCATTCCACATGACGTCGCGGCACGGCATCGTCACTGTGTGCCGGAAGCCGGTGCAGAGTCCACACGTGTGAATGATTTTTCGGTCTCGTTTCAGATTCGACGATTGCCGCATAATAAACCTTTTATCGAGACGGCGACCGGGCCAAGGAATGCAATAAGAAGTGGACTGCATCTTGCGATGACAAGAACATTTGTCCCCACACGTAACGTGGAAGTAATATTTAATAACTTTTTAAAAATGAGATTAGTTAGGAATTTGCTTCTCGTGTTGAATGATTTGTCTGTTACCACATAGCTGAATGACTAGTTATATGCCTAATCAAAAACTGGTCATTATAAAAGCACAAAAAATATGACAATACAAGGGCCCATAATATAAATATGTAGTCTCCTGCAACGTATCTCTACCCAGCCTCAAACACCAACCAATACCTCAATAATTGTTCCTCCGCCTACAATGACATCAAAACTCCTAGAATTTTCCGAGTTAACGGAATCCTATGTCTCTTCTTCAGTTACCAGATTTCACCCCACAAACTGCTTCCTGGACCTCTTCCCACCCAAAATCATCCCGGGAAATTTCAAATCCCTTGCCACTTTCGTAACTAATCTCTTTAATAACCCACTTTGCTCTGGCATCGTTCCCCACGATTCAAATGTGCCGTAGTTACCCCTCTGCTTAAAAAAAACCTAGCTTCAATTGCAACATCCCTGAAAATTATCGCCCCATCCCAAATTTACCATTCTTCTCTCAGGTCCTTGAACGTGCAATAGCCACGCAACTCCAGAAACACGTTCCCAACAATGACCTCCTCACTCTCTTCCAGTCTGGGTTCAGATTCGGCCATAGTACTGAAACTGTTCTGGTCAAAGTAGTTAATGACCTAGTTATCGCTGCTGTTGAAGGCTTGCCAAGTATTCTTGTCCTCTTGGTCCTGAGCGCTGCCTTTAACCGCTGACTACCAAATCTTACGAGCGACTGGAGGGTATAGGGGTCTCTGGCAGTGCCCTGCATTGGCTGAACTCCTACCTCTTCGACCGGAGCCAGTTTGTCACCCTTGGAGAACAATACTCAGAGATCCATCCTGTTTTGTCTGGAGTTCCTCAGGGTTCAGTTCTTGGCCCACTCCTCTTCAGCATCTACATACAACCACTTGCATATATCCTGCGTAGCCTCAATCTCAGCTACCATTGCTGTGCCGATGATATCCAAATCTATAGCTGTTCAAAGCAATCCATCAATGTGTCTGGTCTTTGCATGTCGTCTTCACTGTCAACTGTGAAGGCCTGGTACGATTCAAATTTCCTAAAACTAAATGGTGACAAAACAGAAGTTCTCATTGGAACCCAAGGCTGAACCTATCCAACAGATGTTTGACGACGAGATCATTGAAGTTGCTAAGGAAGTCCAGAGTCTAGGTGTGACTTGATTTCTCACACAGCTTCAAGACACACATCAACAAGGTGACGAAGGTAGCCTATTTCCATCTCAGAAAAATAGCCAGACTGCGCAACATCCTGTCACCTTCTGATCCCGAGAAGCTTATACACATCTCCATCTCTTCACGAATCGATTACTGCAATGCACTGCTCCCTGGCACCCCTGCATACCTGATCAATCGCCTCCAACGTGTGAAGAAAGAATGCGGCTGCTGGAGTCCTCACTCGCACACCCATCAACGATTACATATCCCCAGCACTGATGCGTCTCCACTGGTTACCGGTTAAATACAGAACTGAATTCAAGATCCTCCTTTTCACCGACAACGTTTTCACTGGCGCTGCTCCGATATACATCTGTGACCTACTTCAGGCATCCTCCTCAACAAGACAACTTCAGTTCTCCAATACGGCCTTGCTGCATGTGCCCAGATCGCACCTCCATTCGATGGGTGACAAAGTCTTCTCGCGCACTCCTCCCAATCTCTGGAACGCCCTTCCATTGGATATTCGATCAGCTGAGTCCCTGGGCATCTTCAAATCTCATCTCAAGACTCACTTGCTCCGTAAGGCTTTCACGTCCTCTGGATAGGACTGTTAATGCAGCTCAATGTTGTTGTGCCGGGATGATGGCTCGCTGCCAACCTGCGCCTGCTCAGGAACACTTATTCATTCCTATGTTGAAGAATTATTTTTTATCGCTTATTTTATGCCCTTTTCTAACTTATAGGCATTATTTGACTTACAGTTGAACTGTTCTGATGTTGTTGTTGTTGTCGTGCCGTTCTCTTCGCAGCTCTGTGCAGCGCTTTGTGACCCTCGGGTGAAAAGCGCTCGTGAAGTGTAATTATTATTATTATAAGTGTGCTAACGCCTTTGCACAAATCAGCGCTGTGAGTTTCTTTATTTACCTTTCGACTTTATATATTCACAGGAATCCTACATCCAGAGCTTGCAAGCTCACGCCGTATTTCCTGCTGCTGTAATCAACCTCTCTATCTGCAGAGACAGGCACCCATATGAGGGGGCGTGAGAGCCCAATACCCATGGCGGGTATTGGGGTTGGCAGGCCGAGCTGGCACGGTCAAGCCTATTACTCTCGCGTACGCCACATGGGGTGGAACACAAGGGCTGAACCGCGAGTTGGCAGGGCGCGCTGAAGCACAGCAGTCGGCTGGCAGTCGGTAATGGAAAGCAGACTCTCGTCTGGATCCGCCACGAGGACAGAGTCTCCATCCATCATGTTTTAAGTGGGAGGGGTGCGCCGGCTCTTGACTGCACGGCGCACATGAAACCGAGGTGAATAACACTCGGCCTAATAATAAATAATAAACACAGAAAGACCGCTGACAAGTCTCTCGCGATGCCGACATCTCAATTTTAAATGCCGTCGCCGCATAGCGGCGGAACGATCACCTCACGATAAAAAAAAGGCAACGATTCCTGGCGTGGATTTCAAAATTTTTTTTTTTTCTCTCGCGTTAACTGGTTTTCATCGGCGCGGCTTCATGAAATTTCCATTGGCAATAATAAAAATTCACAAAAAAACATATTCGCCCGGTACAAACACGAACATTGCATTGATCTGTATCGGTCAAAGCGCTCTCTTGACCGAATGTTTTGTAAGAGTGACGTAAAGGCTTCTTTTGATCAGAAGCAACCGGAGCTGTAATTATTATAGGGTTGATGGGGAAGAGGGTAGTGGATGCAGCGATGGAGTGGAACCAAAGGGGAGGATTTCACTCTCTCTGCAGGACTGCCCTGTAATTTTATACATTTTACACCTTTAGTGAATGAGTCATCCCAAACCTTTAATTATGTTATGCTAATCGTACATTTTATTTTCCATATTAGCTTATACGCTTAGCGGCTAATTCATTCATTCATTTCGTTTCTTATTGCATTTTAAGAAATACATCTTTTCCAAAAAGAATTTAATATTACAATTCACGCAACGTGCCACAGTGCTCGTTCATTGTTAACGGGCGTTCGCTTGGAGGAGAAGACCGGAGGATCCGGAGGAAACCCACGCAGAAGAGGGGGAGAGAACACACAAACGCCACACAGAAAGGCGCCCAAGGTGGGCAGGGACCATTTTTCTTCCGTGACGCGCGGACGTGACCTCAGCGCTGCGCTGCCACACGAATCAATAATTTAAGCACAATAAACAAATTCTAACGCCGTACAGGAAGCGCGCATCAGCTTGCGGGCCTCGGCTAAATAATGGACGAGGTAACCAGGGTACGGAAAACCGACTCTCGGCAGCGCGGAGCAAAAAACCGGTGACCGCTCGCGCCCGTCGACCGAATCGCCGCCGCAAACCGGGCCGCGCGGCGCTCGGTCAACTCCGCGTGTGTGTCACCGCCGCCGCCGAGGAATCATCGGTGACGGAAAGACCGGCGAGACGGCGTCGAAACGGGACGAGAGAACTCCCGATTCGCGCCGAGCTCAAGCCCGGCCACGCCGGCAGCGGCGTTACAGCCTCCGTGAGCCACCGAGCCACCACGTGTGCACGGATTAGGTCCGAGGAGTCGTTCTCACGAGTTGTAAGTGGGGATTGGTGGGAGGTGGGGGGGAGAATGGGGGCGTCTGGAGAGAAAGTCTCTCATCTCATCTCATTATCTGAAACCGCTTAATCCTATACAGGGTCACGGTGAAGCCGGAGCCTATCCCGGCAGACACAGGGCGCAAGGCAGGGATATACCGACGATGGGACGCCAGTCCATCGCCGGGCACTGTGGGGCAATTTAGCCCACGAGCCAATTAACCTATGTAACAGCATGCTTTTTGGACTGTGGGAGGAAACCGGAGTGCCCGGCGAAAACCCACGCGGACACGGGGAGAGCATGCAAACACCACACAGAAAGGCACCCGAGCCGAGAGATTCGAACCCGGGACCTTCTTGCTGTGAGGCGACAGCGCTAACCACTGGGCCACCGCGCCGCCCCTGCAGCGGTGTGTATATTTAAAAAAAAATCCCCAAATAATGTTATTGTTGCTGACTTTCCGTTCTAATGTCGTTGCTGTTGGCGCGCCGTTCTCTCCGCAGCTCCGTGCGGCGCTTTGCGACCCTCGGGTGAAAGGCGCTGCAGAAATGCAATTATTATTACTTTTAAAAAAGGACCACAACCACGGAGATGGGGATGTGAGATCAACACGCGTGCGAGAGCGAGTTGGACTGTCCCGCCGTGAGTCGCGCGGCGCGAGCGTACAGTCTTTCATCCAGCGGCGGACAGAATCTGACCAATAATGACGATAACGCATCTCCACAATTTATTTCACTCGATCACACGAAAGAACGCCCCCCCCACCCCCGTCCACGCATCACACATCGTATACATATATTCTCATACGCATTAAATGTAAAGTAATGTAAAGTAATTCCGTTAACAAATCATTAACATAATTTATTAGTCAATTTGCAAACCCGCAGGGATCTGTTCTAAGCCACTAGGCACACGCATTTGTATCAAGAATAAAACGAAGAGAGAGAGAGATTATTGTCGTCCTCCTCGTCATCATCGTCGTCACCGTCATCATCATTACCATCATCGTGGCAGTTGCAGTGATGTGTTATTGCGAGCAGGGTTGCAGTGGCGCTGCCAAGGTACCGTCTTATGGTAAAACATCCACCGGAAACGCATCATCCTTCATCTCATTGTCAGAAACCGCTTAGTCTTGTGCAGAGTCGCGGTGAGCCGGAGCCTATCCCGGCAGAGACAGGGCGCAAGGTAGGGATAAACCCACGATGGGACGCCAGTCCATCACCGGGAACTGCGGGCAATTTAAGTCTGCAAGCCAATTAACCTATGCAGAAGCGTGTTTTTTGGACCGTGGGAGGAAACCGGAGTGCCCGGCGAAAACTCACGCGGACACGGGGAGAGAACATGCAAACTCCACATAGAAAGGCACCCGAGCCGAGATTCGAACATGGGACCTTCTTGCTGTGAGGCGACAGCGCTAGCCACTGGGCCACCACGCCGCCCACGTATCATCCGTTTGAGCAAAATATATCATCACATTGTCACCATTATCGTTGCACGTGCAACTTCTTTCTTTCTAAAAGATTTTAATTCCGTACGAAATATATTCCTGGGATAACCAACCCGGTAATTAAAGATGTAAATAAATAACGGTTACCCATTACATTAGCGCTTTGCCAAAGATTATTCACCGCGATTGATGGCGCAGAGATTATATGGCTTCATCATGTTATTACCGTTCATTTAATTCATCAACTGATGCCAGTGCAAATAAGAGTATAGGTGCGTTAAAGCAATTAATGACTGCTTTAAGTGACTTGCATTTTCTGAATTTTTAAGTGATCTGTAATTGAAACTGGAGTCAGATCAAAACATTACAAGAGTGGGATTAACCTGCTAAACGCGAACGCAAAAATTATGGGATAATGATATTGCGATAACCACCAACGTGGCAACACATCCTATCATGCCGTATTATGAGAAAGATTAAAAAAACCCCGCAAGTTTGAGGTCGCTTCTAATAATAACGTCGACCCGTAAGGTGCCGCCACTGCACACTCGTCTCGGCAAGAGAGACGGCCCCAGAGATGCGAGCGTGAACCTAGGATAGAGCGGACGGCAGCGGTCACACAATGAGCAGCCTCCACCGCAAAGGCCTCACACGCGTGGCCTCCACTGCAAACAACAGCCGTCCCAACCAGCTGTCTACTACAGGTAATAATAATAGAAAATTGCATTCATAGAGCGCTTTTCACCCGAGGGTCACAAAGCGCTACACCGAGCTGCGGAGAGACCGGCACATCAACAGCAACGACATGAGAATGGATAATCAGCAAGAGTAACGTTTTTTTGGGGTTTTTTTTTTTTACAAATCCGAGCCGTGGAGAGAACCCCACGTCAACAACAACATCGGGACAGTTCAAGTGAAAGTCAAACAGTAGCGAGCTGTCCTACAGCTGTCCAACCTGTGCGCGTCTCTTTGTTCGGACAACTGATTATTTCACTTCTGTTCGCTGTTTCCGCCCGCTTCAACATTAACAAGAGTTTAAAGACACGCATTCTGATTTTTCTGCGTTTTGATGTCCGAACCGTTCGGCTGTCACAATTGCTCAAAAACTGAAGCGTAATGGCATCATCGAGGACAATGTATCCGTTTAATATTCATCCGCCTGTACACGCTGGGTAAAAAGTCATTTAATTTAGTCCTATGTCTGATAGCAGGTTCTTGGCTCCAAATTCTTCCATTCCGTACAATCTTAGGCATTCTTCATCTATTCTGAGTGCGGCTCACCGCCCCACCACGCCACCGCGCATTTGACCCCCTCTCACCATCCACCTCCTCGCCAAGCCTCGATTCTGGGCTCATTTCCAGCATCCGCGAATTTCTTCACGAAGCTTCCACCGTTCAAAATGAACCCGGTCGCACCGATAAGCCTCAACTGCCATCAACTGGTACTGGTAACCGACGCCGGAACTCAACCGGTATCGGAAATAAAGTTCCCTCCTCCTCGGCCTGCTCCGCAGAATGTCTCCGTTTCGCCGGGTTCCGGCGCGATTCCTGCGAGCTGGCGCCAGGGCGACGGGGTGGTAACACCCGCGCATCACAGAAAGGAGGAACTGCCCCAGGCGGTTCGATTCCCTCCTGGGGTGCCTCTCTTTGTAGAGCTTGTGAGCTCTTCTAAGAAAAACCTACACCATTACAACTTAAGAACAATCATGAATTAATTGACCAACAACATCAGAACGTATGGGAAGCAGTGTCTGGTGGCTTGGCGTCGGCTGACCGGGTGGCTGACTCGCCCACCCCCTCCACCGCCCCCCCTCCGCGGTTTCCTCGCTCTCTCTCTCTCTCTCTAACGGAGAGAGAGCGCGAGCCGATCCGCTTGCTTCACTGCTCAGCCACGGACCCCGCGCGTGTGCGGGAACGAGGACGCGCGGGCGCGGGGGCCGCCGTGCACTCACCAGCTCTGCCTTGAGCCGAGCGTTCTCTTCTTCCTTCGCTCTCAGCTGCCCCCGGAGCCAGGCCACCTCCTCCGGCGCTGCTTCCTGTTCGACAGCGGAGCGGGGGCGGGTGGGGGGGGGGGGGGGGGGGGGGGACGCGGGTCAAAGCGCTGAAGGGAAAATACTGAAGAGTCGGCCGGTCTCAGGGGGTGGCGCGGTGGCGCAGTGGGTCGCGCCGCCGCCTCACGGCAAGAAGGCCCCGGGTTCGGTTCCTGGCTCGGGTGCAATTCTGTGCGGAGTTTGCGCGTTTTCTCTCTCTCTCTCTCCCCGTGGTCCGTGTGGATTTTTGCCGGGTACTCCGGTTTCGTCCCACCGTCCAAAGACACACCGTTGCGTGCGTTAATTGGCCTGCTGAGTAAATTGCCCCAAAAAAGTGCCCTGCGATGTACTTGCATCACACCCCGAGTATAGCCCCACCTTACGCCCTGTGTATGCCGGAATAAGCTCTGGCCCTCTGTGACCCTGTACAGAATTAAGCGGGTACTGACACTGACCAGTTTTTTTTTGAAGCTGGAATAAATCGTCGAGCTGTGTAGCTCTTTTTAACAGTTGTCCGGCACGGAGGGCCAAGGAGACAATGGGGCGTAAGATAGGTTTATACCCAGGATGACGTGCCAGTTCATCGCAGGGCACCAGTGACAATTTGCTCAGTGAGCAAAACAACCCAGACAATAGCAGCAGGTCATTGGGCAGCCGGACAAAACCGGAGTGCCCAGAGGAAAAACCCTCCACAGACACGGGGAGACAACATCAAAACTTCACACAGAAAGGCAGCACCAGAGCCAGGTATCGAACCCAGCTGCCTCTTGCTGTGAGGCCGCAGTGCTACTCACTACGCCACCGTGCCACCCATGGCAAAGCAGAGGTGGTGGTGGTGGTGGGGGATACGTTGAAGTGTTAAAGATAAATTATTGACGTACTATTCTGGGCACTATCCCAGGGGATTCGGCACGCTTTCCCCGATTACATAATTAGGTGGGAAACATCTGTTCGTGGATGAGAGCAGAGGGACGCGGAGAACGCCGGGGTGAGGCGCCAGGGATTCAACCCCCAGCGTCAGATATTCGCGACGGGTCGCACAAGCGTGCGGCTCGTTGGCGATCAGTTTCCAGGATTCGTCGGCAACGCGCCGGGGACAATCGGCCGTACGTTGGGCGCCACGTGCGAGGCCTGCGCGACCGCACCGGGGCTCCACGCCGGGGAGGTGACGGGAGCGGCGCGGCGTTGCACCGTCCCCCGTGACGGGACCGCAAGGCCGCGTCGGGCGCGATGAGCAACCCACCGATCTGACGATGGAGGTTTTCACCGCTCGGTTGCATCGTGGTCGCTTCAAAAGAATGCTCTCTCGGGACAGCGGCGTTGATCGCTTCCTCTCTCTCCCTCTCCCTCCATCGCGAGGGAGAGGGAGAGAGAGCGTCGCTCTCTCTCCCTCTCCCTCCATCGCGATCCATCGCGTCGATCGCTCTCTCTCCATCGTGAAAGACAGCGATCAACGTGATGGAGAGAGAGTGATTGACGTGATGGAGAAAGATGGAGCGATCGACGTGATGGAGAAAGATGGAGCGATCGACGTGATGGAGAGAGAGTGATCGACGTGATGGAGAGAGAGTGATTGACGTGATGGAGAGAGAGTGATTGACGTGATGGAGAGAGTGATTGACGTGATGGAGGGAGAGTGATCGACGTGATGGAGATAGAGTGATTGACGTGATGGAGAGAGAGTGATCGACGCGATGGATCGTGATGGAGAGAGAGTGATTGACGTGATGGAGAGAGAGTGATTGACGCGATGGAGGGAGACGGAGCGATCGACACGACTCTCCCAAGAGAGCAGCTTTTCAAAGCAATCATCAACCCACTGATTGTAAAAAAAAATCTCCCACAACTTTGGTATATATTTTTAGTTCTTAGTGACCTATAAATATTTGTCCTTGAACATATAACATTTAATAACCAATCCCCCACATCGCTGTGCTTAATAAGTAATTAACTACCATGTTTTTTATTTTGTTTTTGTTGCAAATTGATAAAAATAACATTTCTCCAAAGGTATCTTGCAGACAGGTCAAACCTGGACAAAATTCCTTGGCTCAGTTTTTCCCCCCGTGTCATCAAATAAATCTAACCGAACTAAAACTACTTTCCGTGTAGCTCCTAGGCTCTGGAACATCCTTCCCTTACAATTCCAGGATCTCCGAGTATGACATAATATATTTTTAAAACGTTGTCTTAACACGCATCTCTAAAGTTCTAGAATTCAGCATCCCTGACGATGATGGATCACATAACTTCGCCGACTGGAGATGCGCTCGCTCGCAACATTCAAATCTGCCAGTTTCACACCCACTGTGTTGGCACTCAAGCTCAGCCGTGGCACCAGCAATAATAACCACAAAGTCTCCTTTGAGGAAAAAGCGCTTTCTTAACAAAGAGGTAACAACAGACGACACCTTTGGTGGGGATTCGCCAAACAATTCTTAAGGTCAGCCACAGCCGGATGAAAGTTGGGGTCGAGTATTTAGGGAATTAGGTCCCATCTGCACAACATATGCCCTTCTCTCCCAGGAAGCATTCTCCGGCAGGAGTGAAAACATGACAGGGTTCTGCTTGCTTTGATCCTTAATTCCAGCGACAGTAATTCTGACAAAGTCCTACGCTAATCCGCGTTGAGTAATAGTACCAAGGCAAGCAGCCTACTGTTTCCGCGCTGGCTTTGACCCAAATTTCACGCCGGGTTTATGCAACGCAATCGCTCACTGCCAACGCCAGGGTTCCATTTAACCTCCACGCTACGGGGGAGGGGAGGGTGTCTGCCTCCACCAACATCCTCGACACCAGGAATGCCCAATATCCGTAATTGAATGATTGATAGCCTTCCCCCCCCAGTGGGTCGCTTTAAATCTGCACCCCGCGAAAGCCGCGGCGGGGTGGCTCACCCTGTTAGGAGCGCCGGGGTTTAAACGTGACCCGGCAATGAAAACACCTGGTAACGCGAGCGCGCTCACGGGCGCGGCGATATTCAATTACGCGCGTCCGCCCGCTCGCCCGCTCGCAACTTTCGGGTACCTTGTCATGTGTCTTCTCTCGCCCTTCTGACTGACAGTTCAAAGACGTTTGCGTTCTGCTCCCAGAAACGAGCTCCTCGTCCTGCGCGGGGTGGGTGGTGTGGGGAGGCAGAGAATAAATAACGAGCGCGGCGGTGAATTATGACGCTTGCTCGCGTAAAGCACCGCGCGCTTCTCCACACGCCGGCGCTCCGGCGCACGCCGAGACGTGGGGAATAACTCACTAGATTCACGGTCAAAAGTTTTGCACGCTCAAAAAAGTTGAAATACCTGTACCGTTGTTTTTTTTTGCAGTATTTTTGTTTTTTTTATCCCAAACGTGTGTACATACATAACAAAGTACTTCCGCGTCGGTTCACCTGAGAAACAAGTGGCATACGGGCCTTGAAATCGGAAATATTGGTCACGAAAATCGTCACGTGTATTGTCGTACGTACTACTGATGCGTAGTATTTTCGATCTGATCGTAAATTACCACGCTTGATAAAATGACCAACAAGAAGGCCCCTGCGGATTACATAGCGATGGCAAGTTTTATAGTCAAGCCTGTATCTTTCACATCACCACCATTAACATCTTACACAAACTAACGTCTGCACGACTGCATCATCATCATCATCAATACCCGCTTAATCCTATACAGGGTTGCGGGGCACCAAAGCCTATCTGGACAGAGGGTGCAAAAGGCGGGGCCATGCCCTG
>JAZEWT010000018.1:18577831-18592299 GCA_036362905.1 Mordacia mordax | reverse complement strand
GGCTTCACCGTGACCCTATATAGGATTAAGCGGTTTCAGATAATGAGATGAGATGAGACGATAGTCGTGAGTGCGGACATGATCGGCTGCAGGAAGATGACACCAAAGGGATGACTGAGGGAAGGGAAATGCCAGGCAATGGGGAGCAGCTCAGGAGAATTAATAATCTCGGAACGAAGGGTTGACTGAAACGAGGACTCTTATACATCTCGTTACGATGGTCAGTTCGAACGTTTGTTGTATCGCAGGAATACCGCACCTAGAGCTTGCAAGCTCACCGAGTATTTTCTGATGTAATTTCAAACATCAATTTATTGACACAAAAAAATAACCGACTTCATGGTGTAATGACGTAGGTTTTCACGGCTCGATGCATGAGGATTGCTTCGAAAAGCTGCTCTCTCGGGACAGCCGCGTCGATGGCTCTCTCTCCTCTCCTCGCGACGTTTCGCCTCACACGTTGGAGGCATCCTCAGGCGTACGATGCCTCCAACGTGAAACGTCGCGAGGAGAGGATTGAGAGAGACTTCATGATCTTTCAGGATGGTCGTTATGACCTCCTGCATCCGTTCCGGTTGACATGATCTCAAGCGAATGGCCCCACGCAACGGAGGCACACTTCACCGCGAGAGATTTGCTTGTCACGGTCCCGATGAGCGAGTCTGAATAACAACGATCGGCGCACCGTTAAACGCTCGTAACAAGTGACCGCCAATTTGTGTCCTTGTGTCGGCTGGTGGAAGGTCTTCAACGACGCAAACCCGGTCAGATCGTCGCGTGGCTTAGCCTTAAAAAAAAAACAATTATGCGTCGCACGCAGTACGGGTTCAAGCAAGGGTGTCTCGTCACAGCAACTGGCCAGATACCTGGCAGATGGGAAAAGGATAAACCATCTGGGCTAAGGAACCAATGAACGAGTCACTCTGCAGCAAAATAACCGTCAATAGGCTGAGCTGCCCGCGTGTGCATTGCCTAGGAATGCATCACTCAATTAGCGACGTACATGTATGTAGACATATACACAGGGCAAGTGTATATGCAAAAAGTCATTAAAAAAATGTAAACAAAAGAAGTTATTAGTAATTAATAAATAATTAACAATTGATGTTTTATCGCTATTCGTTAAATAAAAGAGACAGTCAGCTGTGTAGACAGGACAGCACTTTGCGACCCTCGGGTGAAAAGCGCGCTCTATAAATGCAATTATTATTATTATTAAGATGAGACCATACGATTTTTTACCTGGAGAAGTATTTAACCAGGCGTGAATTTCACTCCATTGTGATTTGCAAGACACTGTTAACATGATCCTGGACCGATCCAAACGCTGGATGGATTTGAAACTTCGTCAGATCATTTGTCGTCTTATCTCATTGTTGACGCGCCGTTCTCTCCGCAGCTCTGTGCAGCGCTTTGTGACCCTCGGGTGAAAAAGCACCCTAGAAATGCAATTATTATTATTGGATTTCGTCCTTTCTTAGCATTTCCACAAAAAAAAAAACACACGTTGGTGAGATTGACATTTTAACCTACTTTAAATCGAATACACGCAGGCAGGTGAAAAAATATCCTTGACAAAAGTAATGACCAAAACAACGGTGTACCTGGATCAATATAGATGGTGGAATGGTGGGTTATTCGAAAGATTATTATTACTGTGGCAGTGTTAACGGTACAGATTCTCACCATGGATATTAACGACTGCGGTGTCATCATTCACGAGAGCAGGCCATTGTGTTCAGGAGTCATTGTCCATATTTTCGCCGATTTTGAAAAATGACCCCACAAATGACTCCGTTGGAATTTTACACAGCAACGGGGCAAGATCGTTAAATCCGCTGCAACCACTGCCCCGCCGTATGAACGGTTTCGCTGCAGCAGTCTGCACACGCTGGGTCAAAGTGTGGGCACTGCCACCTCTTCCAAGACGACAGTGATGAACGCCGTTACTCCTGACCTAATCGTCCGGCGCAGCCTGCACCTCAATGTGCCACCACGGTCGCTCCTTAACGCATCGGCCATACGAGAGGATAACATTGAGAAAGAGTGGTCCGAACATCCTCTAGCGCAGTGGATTTCAGAACGTTGGGGGTTTTTTTGGTAACCCAGATCAAAATTAATTTCCACTCCCGCGACCCAGCGCCAGTGTCTCCTGACCAGAGTTTTCATTACAGTAAATCATAACACGTTTACATCTGAACCTTCAAGGCGACCCAGGGCTGGCTCTTCGGCAACTCGACACTGCGTCGTGACCCGTGCTTTCAAAACCGCTGCTCCACAGGGGCTCACTTAGAGCTCCCCCGAGCGGAGAGTTCACCGCCAGCAGCGGCGCATTCAGGCAATCGCAGGGCTGCCCCTTTACCCCTTTATTGCGTTTATACCGCCTGCGTGCGTAGGTAGGTGCATCATCGACTCCTGTCACATTAAAATTCGTTAAATAACGGATGACACCCCTACACGGACACCCTGCACGAATTCCAGCACATTAAGAGACACGGAGGAGCGGCAATTTCGTCGCAACGATTTATCGTCGATACGAATTGCCCGTCATTCAACACCGTCATCGCTACTTCAATTATCATCGATTTAACGGAAGCGTGCGACGCCAGGCGCGATTTGCGGCGACGACCACAGGTCGGGGAGGGGGGAGTCCCCCCCCCCCCGCGCACCTCCGCGCTCGGGCCCTCGTTCAGCGGCCGTGACCGTGACCCCGTCCGTCACCCGGGCTTGGGGTGGGTGGCCTGGACCGTGCCCGGCTGCCTCGGTCTCCTGAGCGGCGGCGATGTTCACGCACCGCCGCCGGGTACTCGTTCAAAGTTCAGCTTTGCATGCCGCTTATTCATTACTCTTCTCAAACGTCACAGGGCCACGAGCAATATTCCTGGTGAAAGGACACCGGGAAGAAATCCGGGTCAAAGCAGCAGTCAAGTCAGCAGAAATCGTCATCGACAAGAGGCGTCAGACGGACGCGCTACCGCACGCGACAAGATCACCCGCAGGGCCCTCCATTCCGTGCAAGAAGCCGCTCGCTGGGCAGGCGGCCGATGGCCGCGCGCCGACGATGCACGCGTCACGACCCCGAGAACCGCGTCGATCGATTAGTCGATCGAGCGACTCAAACGATCGGTGGGGCGCCTGGAGCCATGGGACCGCACAATGTGGCGGAGCCACCGACGTCAGGACGCGTAAGAGAAAGCAATCCATTGCGGCAACGGACTACGGCGGCCGGAATGTCACGGCTCTTCGCGCGATGGGAACGCGCAGCAGCAGCGCGAAACCCACACGCGATCGCGGACGAGACGCGGTTACAGAGGTGCGAGCAAACCGCGGGCAGCGGCGAGGGGGAAGGCAGCCGCGCAGTCAGCCAGCGCCAACACCGTGTCCTGTGTATTGAGATTATTGGGCATTTAATTAACGAGGCTTTTGCGTGGAAGGAAAACGGAGAAACCGGTGGGGGGGGGGGGCGGGGAGGGAAGTCCACGCAGAACATGTAGCGAACACACAAGCTCCACACAAAGACGCCCGAGGTGGAAATCAAACCGCTTCGGACAGGGCCTCCTTGTCGTGGCGGTAACATCCGCGCCACCCTGCCGCCCCCGGTCAACTCGTGGAACGCCGGTATTTACGGCGGCGTGGTTTTTGAGCGGGCGAGACTTGCAGACGCCTCGCGATGTGCCGCGGAGCGCAGCGCTGCAGTCGCGCGCCCGCAGACAGAGGCCATCATTTTCGACGGCGCGCAAAGCGCGTGCGCGCGCGCGCGCTTCGGCGCTGGCCATCTATTCTGCGCGCCGTGCTGGCCTTTACAGGCGCCGCTCGCTGAAAGCACTTCACCCTGCAGTCTGTTGAGCTGTCTAGGCTGCGCGAGTGACCGTTGTATTTTGCGCGCGCTGGTGAGCCCGCGAGAGCATCCCGTGATCAAAACGCGGCCGCCGTGCACTCCGCTTCAAGCGAGGTGGCGCTGTAACACAAAAAAAAACCATACGTAAAGCTGCTCTTGAATGATAAAGTAAAGCCTTTCCCTTTGATCAGCGTAGCCGATGGTGTTTACATCGTTGGGTGATAAAAAGTTGTCATAGCACGGGAACGAAACAGCTGCTATTGCGCAGGCTATGGGTTCTGGGCCGTCTGGAATGAATAAAAGATACCCAGGTAATGCCGTCCGTCAGTGCGTCTGGCCTTCGCATGTCGTCCTCACTGGCAACTGTGAAGGCCTGGCTCAATTCGAATTTCATATATATATAAAAAAAAACTAAATGGCGTCAAAATGTAAGTTTTGCTTGTCGGAACCCCGCACCAATTGTCCAAGGCTGAACCCATCCATTTGATGCTTCACGAGCAGACTATCGAATGTGTTAAGGCAGTCCTCAATCGCACACCCATCCACGATCACATATCCCCAGTACAGGTGTCTCTCCACTGGTTACCGGTTAAATACAGGATTTAAAAATTCAAGGTCCCCCTTCTCATCTACAAGACTGTCACTGGCGCTGCTCAGACATAAATCGGTGAAGTACATCATGTACCCTCCTGAACACGACCGCTTCGTTCCTCCAATTCGGATCTGCTACAAGTACTCATCTCCGTTCGATGGGTGACAGAGCCTTCTCCAGTGCTGCGCCCAGACTCTGGAAAACCCTTCCATTGGAGATTCGGTCAGCTGAGTCCCTAGTCATCTCCAAATCCCGTCAAAGGGATCACTTGTTTTGAAAGACACTGAAGTCCTCTGGCTATTACTGTTGGTGGTGCTCACTGCCGCGTGCTTGGGTGATGGATCACCGTTGACCTGTGCTTGCTCAGGAACACTTCTTCCTTCTCATATTTGTTTTAACAGTAATTTTATTCGTTATTTGATGTACTTCATTGATTTACAGCCAGCGTTTACCTTGATTGCGTAATTCTGATGTTGTTGACGCCCGTTCTTCCCACGTCTCTGTGAAGCGCTTTGTGACCTAGGCGTGAAAGGCACTTTAGAAATGCAAATATTATTATGACACAGCTTCATTAGCAATAGAAAAAAACGAGCTTTTGAAGTTAAAATTGGGGGCACTATCGCGAAGTCGTACCTTTTACCAAAAACCTCACACCGCCAGCCCCGCCTGGCCTGGCATCCGGCAATTGCCAAGGAAGTACAGTAACTCCGGGCACGGTGGGGGCGGTCGAGGTAGGGAGTCGGCGCGATGGCAGTGGGGGTCGAGCGGCGCTCAGAGGGCACCGCGCTAAAACACGGTCCCGCGCCGGCCGCCGCAACGTGACGAGGTCATTCATCTTTCTTCACGTGAGCTTCTCTCCCCAGCTCGGATTTGTAGACAAAACAAACGCCAAAAAAAAACGTTATTTTTGCCGATTTTTCGTTCTCTGTCGTTATTCTTGATGTGCCGTTCTCTCAGCACCTCTGTGCAGCGCTTTGTGACCCTCGGGTGAAAAGCGCTCTAGAAGTGCAATTATTATTATTATTATCATCATCAAGTCGGTCAATACTACTCGAATGAGATGACTGCCAGGACAGCTGTCTATGCCCTGCACCGCTAAAAAAGGAAATTCATTACATTTTAGGAAGAATTTTTTTGTTTTATTCATATCGCCACCATCGACAGCCGTTTCAAGCGGGGGGAGGGGGGGTAAAATTTCATCCCGTGATTTCGTTAACGCGGTCCAACTGGGACCGGACGTGTTCACGCATCGCCCCGTCTGGCTGCCCCCGCTCCCGTCCGCCCGCCTGCGCGGCGATGAGGCACCGTCAGCGCTCGCAAAGGCGAGGCGACCCTGCCATGCACTGGCGTCCCACCTTGGCAGTGGCCCTGCCTTGCATCCTCTGTCTGCTGGCAGAGGCTCTGGTTCACCGTAGCCCCAGAGAGCATTCAACGAGTGCTGAGAAACGAATGAACGATGAAACCAAAAGGGAGAGAAACTGTAGAATAAATAATAATAATAATAATTGCACTTCTGTAAGCGCTTTTCACCCGAGAGTCATAAAACGCTGCACAGGGCTGCAGAGAGAACGGCACGTCAGAAACAACAACGACATAAGAACAGCAAATCAGCAACAATAACGTTTATTTATTTGTTTTGTTACAAATTTGAGCTGTAGAGAGAACGGCATTTCAACAACAACATCAGAACTACGAACTGAAAGTCAAAGAATGGCTATAATTTTGAGAAGGAGATATAATTGTTCAGCCAACAATCAAGGAATTAATCATAATAAGCAAACGAGGAACGAATAATAATAAAAACAAGGAATAAATTCATGTTGCTACTTGAGACTCACCTTACTTGAAACTGGGCAAAGCAAAGGTCAGCCAGTTTTTATTTAAACTGGAAGCAGACGTTCAGCTGTGTACTTATTTTCAACAGTTGTCCAGCAGGGAGGGGTAAGTGAGTTACATCTCAGGGCACCAGCAGAAATGTAATCAGGACAATTAACCGAGGCAGAATGTTTTTGGACTCGGAGAGAAAAACTGAGAGTTGCAAACCGGAGCAAATATGTCTACTTAAGAATAGACAGGTGTTTTCCTCCTACAGCCAGCTACCCATCCAATTCCACACTGCCAATCACCTCTCGTTAACGTGTGGCTAAACGAACGGCAACGCAAAGGTCAGCATCCCGAGGGCCGCAAGGCGGGCATCAGGCCGATGGAAAAACGCCAGAGTTAAACTCCTCCCGATGGAGATCGCGCGTCGGAAAGGGACGCGCATCCCTCGTATTCCCTTCCAATCCTTCCCTCCCGCCCGCCGCGGAATCCCGCGGACGCCTCATCCAAGCGCGCGTGCCACAAGCGGAGCGGCCCGCGCACGAGCGTGACCTCTACGGAGCAGCGTGCCGCCCTCTGTCAGCCCCCCTTCGGCATCCATTCCGGCCCACGCTTCCAGACCACTGGTTTGCTCACTAAATCTGGCCGCATCAAGCCCTGTCAGCCGGGGCCCCCACTTTGGTGAGACGAAGAGAGTCCCGGGAAGCACCGCGTGGCGGCAGGGATTAGCGGCTCGTGTTTTATGTCGTGCTTACCCAGATTTATAAATCCGACACGCGACCATCGCGCGGCGCGGCAAGGGGGGGCAGGTTCAACTTGGCAGCGTTCCTCAGCCTACCCTCCCCCCCCCGCCCCAAGGTCACGGCCGTTTTCCACCCTCGGAATCGGCAAACGCTTAATCAGCGGGTGTTTTGGTTGCAATAGTTGATCAGCGGGGGTGTCCTCGGGTTCTCTGGACACCTGAGACATATGCCGATGTGGCACCTGAAAGGTTTTGCACGGCTGGTCCGTGCACCAACACAAAAGCAAAGATCCCCCATACAGCCTTCAAGAGATTACTTTAATCCGAAGGCTTTCGTGACCAATATTACCGAGCAAATTCATTTTTGGGTCAGGTCGCGTAGAAAATTATAAAATAGCGTCGTTTAACCCTCCAACACCCGACACGGCCAATCAGTGTGGGGTTGTCATGTGAACAGAAAACGCACCAATTCCTTTACTATCTCAGCACACAAGTATGTTGAATAGCGACCCCACAATGTTTTACAAACAAAGGTACATACGACGTTTCGCTGATAATTACGTTCAGCATCATCAGGCACCCGCGCCAAACCTGGGCGGGCAGATCAAACCACTGGTACCGCTTCCGGGTCTGTTCATATGGTGGTTGTGATGTCATCACTCACGCAATCAGGTGTGCCGAGACACAATGGGGGGTTGGGTTTATTAGCTATCCAAGCCGGTGTTTCGAGTTAATTGAGTTGTTCAGACAAAAGGGGGCTAACGATGTCTGATTACCCTCGTCATAAGGTGTTATGGCACGGGATTGTGTCAAGAGTTGATGTATAAGCGTTTGTACGTTTATTGCTTCATAATGCATTCCCGAGCCGCACCTAATTTGTAGCTGTCGGAACAATTAAAATTGTTCTCGTTTTTCTCAATTTCAATGGACTCACAACAGATACGGATGGTGCAAACAGTTTTCAATAATTATTACAAATCACAACAAGTCGCGCGTACATTTGCCAGATACCGCAACCCGGACATTATGATGCAATCGGCCAACTTATTCATCGGGTGTTTTTTGTTTAGTTGTAGGAGGAAACCGAAAGACCTGGAGGAAACCCACGCAGAACGGGGGAGAGAACACACAAACGCCACAGAGAAAGGTGGCCGGTATCGAACCGCCCAGGCGGGACCTTCTCTCCGCGAGGTGCGGACGTTACCGCTGCGCCGCCGTTTCATATCACCGCGCCCGAACATGTCGGAGACGCCGAACGCGTCGGAGGCTGCCTCGGCGCGCCAGACGCAACTCTCCTGGCGTGGTTACGCCGTCGTCCCGGCGCCGTGCACAGCGGTGGCACCGCTGGCACCGCTGGCACCGCTGGCACCGCTGGCATCCCCTCCCGCCCGTCGTCACCTCCTCCGAGCGCTGCGCGATCCTCGCGACGCCCTCGGTCGGCGGCTCGAGTTTTGCGCCGAACGTGCGACGTCCGTGGGGAGGAGGCAGCGACCGCTTTGGGGAGCCATAAAATATTAAGAGCAAGCGGCGATCTGCTATGAGGTGCCCTTGCGCTGAGCATTCTCCACGAGATCCCAGTTAAGCCATCCATTATTTACCAACATCACGCCGTTCTCCTCCTCTCCGTGTTTTCGCACGCATGACCCGGGCACCGTGCAAGCAATTTATCAAGATTTACTTTGCCGGTTTTTCTTTCCCCGTCTCATTTACAAAACCTACAACTGCACAGAAGAGCAACATCATAGACTCGAGCCCTGTCGACCTCAATCCACGTCATTTCCCTGCGCATGATCGCCGCTCCGACATCCAAGGCCTCCTGCCCGAGCCTCCAATCGAGCTCTTAGTGGGAGTTGGTTCCGTGTCTCCTACGACTCCGCTGCTCTGTTCCCCACCTCCCGCGCCGTCGATTTCTTGTTGCTGGTCAGGTCAAAGGTCAAGAGCGTCTCCCTCTGCTCTGCCTTTGACCTTCTATGCGTTTGTTATTTTTTTTTTACCCAGAAGTGTAAATGTGCTCCCTACGGGTAGCCCTATCGGTGGATCGCATTTGGTGGAGTAAAGTGTGGGTAGAAAGCTGTGCAACCCGGGTTCGATTCTTGCCCACAGCCAACGTCGGTGACGAATATCTGAACCAACCCTGGGCCTTCCAACCTTAAATGAGTACATGGTGCTGGAGTGTAAACATCAGCAGTCAGGAAAAGAAGGTGGCTGGGCGTGGTGTTGACCAACGACCCCCTCATGTGCCGTACAGGCCTTCATAGGCGCTTGCAAACAGGATTTGTCCCATGAGCCTGTTTAGGGCTACACCGGTGGGTCTTTCTCATTGTAGGGACTCCTGCCCATTCAAAACCATCTTTAAAATATACAAGGCATCGATACACACCTACATTTCACCCTGATGACAAACACATCCTCCTGTTTAATCATCCTTACCAGGCGTTGACAAACTTTTGTACTTCAAGGGCCACTCAGGCCTGGTCTCCACGGACTACTAGGTGGCGCTCGCGGCCCACTGATGGGTTGCGGCACAGCGGTTTAAAACGGCGGCTCCAGAAAAACAAATCACACTGCGATACCAGTTACATGTTACTGCTGAAGCCACCGCTCCTGCAAATGTACAATTGTACAATTCTCATGCTTTTGTCTGAGGCCTGCGCGCACTTCAAATTCCGAAAATCGAATGCCTCCAAGCACCGTCCTCCGCCAGAGAAAACGGCCGAATTTGTGCAAGAACCATTTAAATTCCACCGCAGTGTACGGCGGCTGTCATCAAGCGGCGAACGGCGCGCACTGTCCGTCTCGCTCAAGTTCAGAGAAACTTCCAGAATAATCCGTAAGTGGCGACAAAAAGAAATGGGGGCCGACGAGCCGGGCATAGCGGAGAGGGGAGGAGGGAAGTGTCGCTGCACTCTGGATTCTGTTCCTCTTCCGCAGGCATCGATTGCCGATGCGCCGACGGCATTCCTGCGTTCCGTACGGCGAAACCAGCCTCCGGGTTCGCGCTGTTGTTTTTCACCGCGGATGGAATCCCGAGCGTTTGAGCCAAATTTTTCCAATGCGTCACAGAGCACAATGTCTTCATTTTTCGCCGAAGCCTGACTGACGGTCGGCGCAGACAGAGAACAAAAGCCCTGCCGGGTCGCGACAGGATGTCGCGCCCCGGCGCTGTTCGCGCATATCGGCAAAGGCCGGAGCGGCGCACGGCAGGCTGATGTGGTCACCAGCGCAGGGCCCGGCCGCTTTTATCTTCCCAGTGCTTATGTTTATACACTGCGCCAGGAACTCATTTGAGGCTGAGTCAACTTGGAGGAGGTCCCGGACCGGTTTATAAGTGTTGTCGTTGGTCGTGTGGCGGGAACTGAGGATCGTTCGCGGTGCACTAATCACATCACTATGTTTCCCCACACGTGCCAACTCTTACAAAGACAAATGTCCCCTGCATAGGCTTAACAGACTGTACGGTCAAGGGCAGTTATCGAGAACCTATAAAAACCGGCACGGGGCATGAGAGGGTGAGTGCCCAGCGCCACGCTCGGCCACCTTTGTCTCGACGCAGAACGATAATTAGACACTGCACCATGTATTCAAGGGGCGGCACGGTGGCCCAGCGGGTAGCGCTGTCGCCTCACAGCAAGAAGGCCCCGGGTTCGAATCTCGGCTCGGGTGCCTTTCTGTGTGGAGTTTCCATCTTCTCTCCCCGTGCCCGCGTGGGTTTTCGTCGTGTACTCCGGTTTCCTCCCACAGTCCAAAAAACATGCTGCTGCATAGGTTAATTAGCTTGCAGACTGAATTGCTCGCAGTGCCCGGTGATGGACCGGCGTCCCATCGTGGGTATATCCATGCCTCGCGCCCCGTGTCTGCTGGGATAGGCTCCGGCTCACCCCGGCCCCGGTACAGGACTAAGCGGTTTCTGACAATGAGATGAGACCATGTGCTCATTTGAGGCTAAGTCGACCTAGGGGAGGTCCAGGGCCGGTTTAGAAAACCGTCGCTGGCCAAGAGCGGGATTCGAACCAGGACCGCCGCGCTCGTAGCGCAGCGCGCTGACCGCTACACTACCGCTCCCCCCCCCCCACACACACGCACCAAAAACGTACGCGCGCAGGTACACACGCACAGCACAAAGGTACACACGCACAGCACAAAGGACACAAACACAAACCTGCAGCACCACACGACAAAGGTCCCGATCGAGAAGAATACAAAACACTACCGCCATCAACAACAACAACACGACACTTACCGCGAGCGTGAAACCCGCTCGTCTTAAACTAATAATAATTACCATTGCATTTTTACAGCCCCTTTCACCCGAGGGTAGCAAAGCGCTGCGCAGAGCTGCGGGAGAGAACGACGCGTCAACGGCGAGACAAGAGCGGCAAATCAGCACGGTCGTGGGTTTTTTTTTGCGGAGGTGTTTTTATTTTTTTATTAGTACACGAGCCGCGTTATTTCCTTTCATTTCCCTGGTGACCTTAAAAACGTATCCAGGTGTGAGCACCGCAGCAGGTGCTGCGCGCACAGTCGCTAATGAACAGCGCTCGCCCAACCAGATGCCGTTCCCGCACGCGCCCTTTCCCGCACCATTAATCCGGCGTGAAATACACTCGGTTTGTTCGTTTGCGTCCATCGCGAAGATAATTTACGCTCGCGTGTCTTCAAAGAATTAATCTTTTTTTTCCGTTTGTGTGGTTTTTTTTGTTGTGGTTGTTGTTCTTAAAGCGGTGCTGCAAATCGCTCGCTCGTGACACCGCCTACGCGCTGGAGGCGGCGCAAGCGAAACCTCTCCAAACGGAGTCGTTACGACCGCTGTGAAACCGGGGGAACGCACACGCGGGCACGGGGAGAGCGCGGCAAGCGCCACACGCAAGCGCCACACGCCGAGAATCGAAGCCGGGAGCTTCTTGCTGTGAGGTGACGGCGCTAGCCACTGCGCCACCGCGCCGCCCCCCTCCCAAAGCCATGAGAGTACTGTACGTGTGGCCACGGTTCGAAGGTGGCCAGACCATCTAGAAATAGGCACTCGCACTTCACCCCACCACGTGAAACCCAAAGAACGACGAACTGTGGTGATTGATAACGGAGTTTTGGGTCAGGCTACGTAAGAATATAAGCAAACGTTTTTGGCGATCCACGCAACGGGCCGTAAAACCCAGCGACCGGAATTCTACGACCACTTAAATGAGCGTCAAGCTCAAACTCCTGTTGGGGATTCTCAGCCAGTGGTGAAATAAGCCACATTTCCCAGATAAGTTTGGACAAGTCCAGATGACAACCAGAGTGGTAATTTTTTTTTTTGCCAAGGCAGCAATAACTGTATCGATCCAAACGGGATGACAGGTAGTCAACGTGCAACCTGAGACGAGCCTGTAATCTGCCGTCGATCAAAACGCTCTGACCAACCGGGGTGGACTGACAGATAAATTGACCACCTGTTTGATCGGGAGCCATCCTCAAACACAGAAAGAGCAGGACGAAAGATACGACGTTCCTTTGCGTGTCTATCGCTGAGTCTGGAATCATCTTTTCTGCCAGAACACGTGAGCACAGTTTGCAAAATCAAGGGGACCACGGATATATTAAAAAATAAATAAATATTTAACTCCTTAAATAAACGCACTTCACTAACTACGTGGAAAAAAAGATCTAGAAATGTAAGTATGTAAGTTTCATTGCTCTATGAACGAGAATTGCTCTCCAAAGCTGTTCTTTCTGGACAGCCATGTGGAGCGTTCCTCCTCTCTCCTTCACAAAGGAATGCTCGACAAGGCTATCCTGAATGAACAGCTGTGGAGAGCAAGTCTCATGTTCACAAGTCCATTTATGCACGTTTAATGTCACGTGCATCAATACAAATTTACTTAAGTGCAGTAAAAATGCCATTGCAAACGTGTACTAATGAAGGTTTTCGCGACAGTATGTTTGGGACAGCTGTGTCGAGTGAGGAGTGCTTGGCACAGCTGCCCCAAAACAACAGCTTTGGACAGCAGGACAAACGTGGCAGCCGATTGCTTCGAAAAGCTGCTCTCTCGGGACAGCGCCTGAGGATGCCTCTAACGTGTGGAGGCGAAACGTCGCGATGGAGTGAGAGGGAGCGTTCGACGCGGCTGTCCCGAGAGATCGCCTCTTCGAAGCAGTCATCACGCATCGAGCCGCGGAAACCTACACTGTCACAAACGTGGCAGCTTCGGATTCGGCCACCAGCCTGGCACGGGTATGGTCACAACTTCACCACCACCGGCTTAACACAAACCTCGTGGGTCGTAGGGTCACCATCTGTTGCACGGCCAAAGCCCAGACAGTACCAGGCAGAGGTGAAAGGAAGCCATTGTGGCATTCCGGTAAGAAAGTGGCTAAAGCATTACATTGAGCGCAGGTGGGAAGGAGGGCTGTGATGCAACCTTACGGGTATAAGATATTTAAGCGACTTCTACTCCTGACACAAGGTCTCACAAAACCATGCGGCAGTACAATGAGACACATTCAACCGCGAAACAAGTTCAGCACATTGCCACGATCGCCAGGTCTCGGTAAAAATCAGTTCCTTCCGCCGGAACACGGCCGCAAATCTTCCGTGGCGTCACGGCCGACGCCGCAGCGCGAGCAGTCCCCGCTCGGTTAGCGTCGAGCTCGCGGTCACTCACCTCCAGTGCGAGCGCGCCTCCCTGCGGGCCTCACCGCGGCCGTGGCCCCGCATGTCCGACGTCCCGTCGGCCGTCCTCGCGTCGCCCCCCGCGCCGTCCACTGGGGGAGAGAAAGAGGGAGACAGGTCAGCGCACGATCTCATCCCCCCCCACGGCAGCGGAGGCCCGAGCAGATCGTCGCGTCGCCGCGCAACCTGCGCGGTCTCTCAACCGGGAGGCGATCGCTTGCGCCGTTAGCCGGGTTCGCGTCCGGCCGAGAGTCGTTGTTCGAGAGTTCGTGGAAGGTGTGCGCGACGAGCAACGATTGCTCGCAACAGAGCGCGACCTTGGGCGCCACGGAGCCTGCAGGCTGTCGACTGGGATCCGATCGAAAACACCACCAGTGGGAACTCCTCCACCGTTTCCGAACTGGACAGCGACTGGGTCCTCCAAGGTACACCTGTGAGCTCTTCGGGACGATGACGAACGTCCCCGTTGGACAAATACAAACGGTGTCCCGTGTTGGTGACCTCGTGCCCGTTAACCACGTGCTCTCTGGCGGAGTTCAAGCTCTCGGCACCGGTGATGACGACGGCTTGAGCTGTCCACAATCCGTACACGCCGAGTAAATAAAATACGATCACTTGCGTGCACCCAGGGGACGGAGGAGACCGCGGCAGTCTCCTTGGGAGGGCCACTGTCTGTTCGGTAACCGGAGAATATTATTAAACAAGCATTTGCATGCACAGCTGTTGCAGGTTTAAACGGCCAGTATCCAGATTGACCGCAGTAGGAGGGTTACACCCGCCCCCCTCCTCCCCCAGCCCAGTAGCGGGGGTATTGGAGCAGAATACT
>JAZEWT010000018.1:18500210-18515729 GCA_036362905.1 Mordacia mordax | reverse complement strand
TTCTTTAAATTGCACTAGCCCTGCTATTAAGATAAATAGATAATTATTATTACGGCATGAAGTACTCAGTGTGCTTGCAAGCTCAATATGCGGGCTTAACGCGATACAACACACGTTGGAACTGATCAAACAGCAAGGCAACACAAAAACACAAAGGCTAAATAAACAAACTCACAGAAGCAATTTGTGCAAAGACGAAACCCGAAGCGTGATCATAACGCAAAAGGGATAGTGGGCCGTGTCAACCCCTACCGGGGATGTGAACTCACAACCTCGTGACTGCTGAGTCAAGCATTCCCTACCCAGGGATGCACTGAGCCATGCAAATGCCAACACAACCAACAACAAAAATGTAACTTTAGTTTTTGTAAATAAATAAATAGACGGCTCATGTGAAAAAAAGTCACTCATCCGCTCCATAAGGAACAAACATTTTATTTTTTTAAATCGTCAATTATTTCCACGCACTGTTGCCGACATTGCCAAGGTGACTTATCTCGGCACGTGGCCAACTCCACTCAATCAGTGCGGTTTGTCAAGTCTGTCAAGTCACATCATCACGTTTGCGTATCACGTGCAGTATAAACGTATGGCGGTGAGAGCCACACAACCTTTCCACCCAATTCATGCCATTTCAAATATTTGCACGCTTTTGTTATTCTTGTCGCCTCTCATTGTCAAAACCGCCTCGCGGTGAGCCGGAGTCTATCCCGGCAGACACAGGGCGCAAGGCAGGGCCATACCCACGATGGGACGCCAGTCCATCACCGGGCACTGCGGGCTATTTAGTCTGCAAGCCAATTAACCTATACAGCGGCATGTTTTTTGAACTGTGGGAGGAAACCGGAGTGCCCGGCGAAAACCCACGCGGACACGGGGAGAGAACATGCAAACTCCACACAGAAAGGCACCCGAGCCGAGATTCGAACCCGGCTCCTTCTTGCTGTGAGGCGACAGCGCTACCCACTGGGCCACCGTGCCGCCCACTTTGTTATTATTTTCCCCAATTCCACATTTATTTGGGTACCGCTATCGCCATGAGATGAAAATACAGAAATTGTTTGAGCGGGGCATTACCACGCATTAGAGAATGGCTTATGGAAGGCGATATTTAAAAAAAAACACGCCTAGGATTCACTGAAGTGACTTCTAAGCCACACCATGGGAAACACACTCTCCAATGCTGCCATATTCAGTCCAACCCAAATTTAATATCCTAATTCCCAAAGCTGTAATTTCGCCAATTTAAACTAAAATAATGTAATTTACGTTGACAGGTTCTTTTGTGCGCAGCAATTCATGACCAAACTAAGAGCACCAACTCATTACACTTCAAATCAAAACCCAGTTCAATCACGGGCCACTGAAACCTGCATTGGCGCCCAGGATCTCAGCCGTTCCGTCTCAATATCTCCACGTCTCTGACCCCTAATCCACACACATGGCCACAACGGAATGACCTAATTTAAGGCTTCAAGCCAGCCAGATTAGACAAGGCTGATGTCATTGATAAGGACAATTCCAAGAGTGAATGGGCAGAGCGGGGTGTTATTCAAAAGTGTATTGACATGGGTTCCACAGCTCGATGCATGGGAATCGGTTTCCAACGTTGATCTTTTGGGATAGTCGTGTCGAGCACTCACCCTCTCGCTCCTCGGTGACGATTTTGCCTCTCACGTTGGAGGCGTCCCCAGGCGTTTTTCAAAAGCATTCTCCCCTGGCTCAACATCTCCCCCAATAGATCGTGACGTTATCATGGTGGAGGGGGTTTACACGTCGTGTGCGAGTGAACCTCACAGCCGTGTCACATGGAGTCCAGAACTCCTGCTCGGACCTCCCTCGGTGATAAAAGTTCTGCTAAGAGGTTCCAGCAAACAATGACCGGAAGGTCCTCTGACTGAACGAGGTGGGCATCAGGAAGGGTATCCAATCACAGAGTTCTGCCCCAATACCTCCACCATACGGGGGGGGGGGCAACCAGCCAGCAGGGGGTTAACCTGAATAACGTATATTTAATCCACTCGTGCGTTTTTTTTTCTTTGACTCCCAAAAGACAGCGGATTCACTCTCTTAACCACGGCCTCCCATTCACGAGCTCTCGCCTATCCACCGTGTACCGTGCTCCGGAGGGACATGGAAGACACAATGAGGTCACAGGGAGGCCAGTTGTACTTCTCATTTATATTTCATTGTCAAGTTATCTCTCTACGACCTTCGTGTTTCAGCATTGGCGTTAACCTCCTGCTGGGGTCCACCGAGATGGGAAAGCTTTTAGGCGCGGCGCTCTTGAGCGCAACACATTTCTGCCATCCCGGATTAGAGAAAGTTGCCAGGTTAAAGACATCACGCTAGCTGTCGGGGAAAGTAAGCGGGATTAGGCAGGACATGTTACGGCTGAAGGTGACGACAGCTGGTGGACGAAACTAATGATGGAGTGGCAGCCAAGTGGGCAGGGGGAGGGAAACGCACCCAGGAGCGCGTCTGTCACAGACGCTGAGAAGTGAAATCAGCTCACGCGCAGGTGCTTGGCGGTTTACTGCGCCCGCCAATCACCTCGGTCAGTAACCACAGGATAGGCACCGGGGTCTAACTCGTGATGTCCTGCCAGAGCTCTCGGTGCTTCACGTGACCTCAAAGCGTGCACCTAGCCTGGCACGGGTGTTCTCGTGACATCACCGTCAAACGGCCGCTGTTGTTGCATCGCGGGACCACGCGCGATGATGGAGAAGGCTTGCGGAAGCCTTCATCCAGCAGAAGATTGAGCGCGGCGGAAGCCGCTGTAAGTGTTACACGGCTCCATGGGTGAGAATGGCTCTGGAGGGCGACTCTTTCGGGACATGGCTATCCCGAAAAAGCAGCTCTCGAGAGGAACTCCTACGGCTGAGGCTGTTCCGCACAGCCCTGCCTCGCCTGCCATCACCTCGGCCACACAAGCCGCGATCTCTATCGGTCCGGCCCCGCTCCGCGACGGGGAATTTCGCAGCGGTGGCGCCAACGGGGGCATGGTGGCGGTGGCGGTGGTGGCGGCGGCGGCGGCGGCGATACCACCGCGCGCGGGTTCACACCACATTAATCTGCCCGCGGCACGGATTTCCATCTCTCTGTCTCTCTCCTCTCTCCCCCTCCAAACTAACAAATCCCAAAGCACCGCGACTAGACGTCGGGAGAAATTAAACCAGACGTTGAACCCCCCCCCCGTTACCCCACAACGCCCGTTCTACACCGCCCGTCACCCTCCCCACTCCACCAACCCTTCACGATGGATGGTAATGCACTCGGAGTGGCATTAAGTGGGCAGCGTACCTGGCAAGTCTACCCCCCCCCCCTTCAGCCCACCTACAGCAGCGACTCCCTGTGAAGCACACCGATGTATTTATGCCCACTAAAGGCCAACACCCCCTGTGGACCACGTGCTCTCTCCATAGCCAGACCCATCAACGAAAGAACCGCCCCGGCCACGGGAGCCTCTCGATCTCGATCTCACGCGCTCTCTCTCTCTCAACGTTCAAACGTGGCCCTTAAAAACCTCGCCCGTTTCCTCGCAGATAAGCAGCACGCCAGAGATGTTTGTGACGCGATGGCGCATTCCGTAAATGTCAAGCTATTTGGTGTCCGCCGGACCAAGCCCTCACCACGGGCGGAGGAAATAACGAGAGCAGGTGACGGTAGCAAGACGGCAAAGTGATGGGAGGCGACTGGCCGCCAATGAGCGAGGGAGCGGAGTGAATCAGAGAGTGCCGGATCATCAATCACCCAGACTGCTTTACTGGGGAATTCTTGGCGCTCAGGTCTCAATCAAACTCGGCTTAGATGGTGCCGATGCCTCTGATAAGGAGCAGGGTACATGCTTACACTTCACAAACGAGACGGCGCCGTTAAACTGCATTTTTAACATTTATTTTAGTCTTTCTGGTATCCGACGCATTGCTGCGGCAATCCTTATCTGATCTGCGATTCCGGCGAAACGGTTTTTTCTTTTCACACTTGCGTGTTTTCACGTTTGTCCCATAAACGAGCAAAAATGCTGATATGTCCAACAAAGGCAACTTTTCAAACAACATTGTCACTGGCAATAATCACGAGAAACCGTGAACAGGTTGGTGTATAAGGTGCTTGCCAATAAATGGAATTGACTGCATGGCTATATTCTATTTGTGCAGATGGCAACGAAGGCATGCAGGGTTTCTCTCTTTTATTCATTGTTTTTTTTTGGCTCGCGTCTCCAAATTATATTCCAACCATGTGGCGAGTGTCGCTTGACGGACAGCCGAGCAGCCACGCCGTGTCGGAGAACAATCCGGGAAGATGACGTCGCAGAACACGCTCCAATATCACTCCAACGGCCTCTTTTTAACCAGGCCAGGAGCACCCAACTTATATTCGCCCTGATAACAATTAAGCTCATCGTGTCACCGTTTTGCAATAGAAATAAGGAAAATGTACCGAATAATTCAAATGGTGTATTTGTGTTTGTGCACTTATTCATTGGTGACTCGCCTATGACCACCAATTCGCTATACTTGACAGTGCCATTTATACCAAGTGGATGAAATTTAATGTCGCATATCCAACTCACTGGGGTCCAAAACAGAGTTTCTCAACCTTTTGCACCTCAAGGCCTACTTGGGTCTGGTCTCTGCAGACCACGAGGTGGGGCTGATGGCCCACTGAGACTGCTGGGTCTCTAAAGTGTCAGCGGATATGTGTAGAGATTTGTACGGAGGCAAAACATCCGTAGGAAATGACAGTTGCAGCGCTGCGCACAAACACTGCGCTGGGTGTGGGTGGCGAATCCATCAGGGTGGGTGTGCGACTGCACGATTATTGTAATGATGAAGGCTTTTCACAGCTCGATGCATGACGATTGCTTTCCAAAAGCTGCTCTTTCGGGATAGCCGCGTCGATCGCTTCTCCTCTCTCCTTCGCGACGTTTCGCCTCCCACGTTGAGAGGCATCTTCAGGCGTTCTGAACGACCGAGGATGCCTCTCAACGTGGGAGGCGAAATCGTCGCAAAGGAGAGAGGACGAGCGGTCGACGCGGCTATCCCGAAAGAGCAGCTTTTTGGAAGAAGAAATGATCATGCAGGGTTATTATTATTTCTTTAGCAGATGCGCTTGTTTAGGACGCCTTACATCACCACACACACACACGTTTCTAATAAATAAACGTAAAATAGAAACCAGTGGTTGTCCAACATCGCAAAGTGTCAACGTGTTGTTGTCAGACCCGTAAATATTGGTTGCATCGTAGATGTGTCTTCAGCAGCTTCCCAAACGATAGCCGACCTTCAGACATTTAACATAAAATGTCTGAAATCCAACGGCAGAGTCTCGCCGCACGCAAATCGGCGCAAGTGTGAAACTTGATCTTAACCGGCGAAGGTGATGCTGGAAGCCCTCTTCACCCACACCTCTTCACTACATCGTCTTTCTTCCGGTCCGACTTCAATAACCACTGGAGGGCCATTTCGTCTTCCCTTCTCGTCAAAGAGGGCTTCTCCAATTTTCGGGAGGTAATTTGTTTTGCATGGCCTAGACGCGTTCGACCTTCCGCCCGTCTGCCTGATAAAACAATTGCCGCTGTTACGCATTATTCACGAAGGCTCATTGGTTCATGACCTCAAGCAAGCCTCCGTAAATCGGCGCCCTCGCTGCTGAACCTGAACGCGCCAAGGTAAAAAGGGAATCACAAGCGCGCCAATTAAACAAGCGAGCGCGCAAACGACGGCATGGGCCGCGATGCACCGCGTCAACCTCAGAATATTACCCAGACACGCCCTGCACAGCACTCTACTTGCACGTAGCAATTTACATCCTTTTTGACACTCTGATGACTTTCCGTATGGCGGTGTTATTCTAAAATAAAATTGCCGTCTGGAGTCACAATTATTATCTTTTCTGAATGATCTAAATCTTTCACGGCAGGTAGGACACACATGCGCGCGGTCGTGCTAAGGCAATTTGGCAACTAATATCACGGCCGAAATGGGAAAAAAAAAAGATAGCATTTTTAAGTAACCGTTATAAGGCGTAAAAAACTCGGCCACGCTCACGGCGACGTGTGCGGGATATCATTGTGAAACCACCTGACAAATGTCGGCAAATTCGCGAGCAGACACAGGGGGGATTCGAAACACGGACGCGGCAAAACTCCCGGCGGAGAGCGGTGTGTACGGGGGATAACAACACAATTACAACGAACAGAGGGATGCTGTCGCTGCACCACAGTGGGAGCACAAATGACTTGCGCTCCAGGGGTCACTGCTTGAATCTCCCGCAGCGTGGAGTTGAAACAATGGGGCAAGTGTATTTTCAATCGCCACGACTCCACGGAAAATGCAAGCCCACCCCGCCTCTGTCAAGCCTTGCGGTGCAATAATAATAATAATAGTTGCATTTATATAGCGCCTTTCACCCGAGGGTGACAAAGCGCTGCACAGAGTTGCAGAGAGAATGGCACATCAACAACGAGATAAGAACGGAAAATCAGCAATAATGTTTTTTTTTGGAGGTTTTTTTTTTACAAATCCGAGCTGCGGAAAAAAGTCGTGTCAACAACATCAAAACAGTTCAAATGAAAGTCAAACAGTCGCAACACATTTTAGGACATAAAAGAAGCCATAAAAAAAACAATTCTGCAAGAATGAAGGAATGAATGTTCCCGAACAGGCGACAGTCGTTAGAGAGCCAACATCCAGACACAACACCACTGAGCCGCATCAAGAGTCCTAACCGGAAAAAGGAATAAATGTTCCCGAGCAGGCGCAGGTCGGAAGAGAGCCATCATGATGCCAGTACACATTTACACCGCAGCTAGTCGGTCGACCGGACAAAAACGTGGTGGGGCAGCGTGTGGGTAACTGTCAGAGGTGAAAGTAAGCCCGTAGGGTGCGGTACAGCGCAACTGTAAAAAAGTAGCGGATGCACTCAGTACCGTACAGGTGGGAAGGGAGGGGGTTACGAAACGACTGCCCCACTAAGATATCCAAGTTACTTTCACCTCTGGTAAGCGTTCCAAAATATGTCTGGCAAACTTACAAGTCAAGGACAAAATACCCTGTCTGGGGAAGATCTCTACAGCTTCCTCTAGTGGAGACCCTTCTGCCACTGGATGTGTGGGTAGGTAAATTCAGAGCTGCACATTTATCTGTTTCCTGTTCCGGTGAAGGGAAGTGTCCTGGCATTGGGGGACACGTGCTATCTTTTGTTCAATTTACTTTATTAGCCACCACGTTTCGGAACTAGGCGGCACGGTGGCCCAGTGGGTAGTGCTTTCGCCTCCTCACAGCAAGAAGGTCCCGGGTTCGAATCTCGGCTTGGGTGCCTTTCTGTGTGGAGTTTGCATGTTCTCTCCCCGTGCTCGCGTGGGTTTTCGCCGGGCACTCCGGTTTCCTCCCACAGTCCAAAAAATATCCTGCTGCATAGGTTAATTGGCTCGCAGACTAAATTGCCCACAGTGCCCGGTGAGACTGGCGTCCCATCTTGGGTATATCCCTGCCTTGTGCCATATGTCTGCCGGGATAGGCTCCGGCTCACCGCGACCAAGTACAGGACTAAGCGGTTTTTGACAATGAGTTCTTCCTTACGAAAGTACTGGAAGCCCTCTTCACCCACACCTCTTTACTACATCGTCTGGAGGGCCATTTCGTCTTCCCTTCTCGTCAAAGAGGGCTTCTCCAATTTTTGGGAGGTAATTTGTTTTGCATGGCCCAGACGCGTTCGACCTTCCGCCTGTCTGCCTGATAAAACAATTGCTGCTGTTACGCATTATTCACGAAGGCTCATTGGTTCATGACCTCAAGCAAGTTGATTGTGTTTTAATTACGTGGAAAAGCAGGGTTTTTGAAACCCTGCTTTTACACATGCTCTGGAACGGAGATTAATTGCATTTTGATAGTGCGTGTATATCCCCATCATGTATTGCCGTTGATAATGGTGGGTAATTAGTTTCATTTTTCGTCTGTGATGAAATTTTTATGCCGCCATGGAAAAATATGAATGGTTTCTAAGTTCATAAGCCTCTTGCAGCCCTGCCGGAGTGATATTATCCAACAGCTTAAACACAATTGTCAACCGATTAATGACCCCAGTAAGATGTCTATAACAAGTCCGATTGTGCTGATGGGTCCCAGAAGGTCAAAACCGGTCCTGTTTGCCTGCTCCAATAAATACCACTGAATGATGATTGGTTTGGAAAGCCCTTAGTCCAGCCATTTTCAACCGGTGGGTCGTGACCCATCAGTGGGTCGCGAGCACCACCTAGTGGTTAGCGGAGACCAGACCCAAGTGGGAGTTTAGGTGCAAAAACTCGGGAATCCCCGTCTTAGTTTGTCGGACTTTTTTTTTAACGTAGAGAGATGCGTGAAAGTCTACTCATTTATACCGTCACGAAAATAAAGCCGGTTGGTTCAGAGGTGCTCTCAAAAGAGACTGTCCTCGTCACATGAAGGTGGAATTTCCACTGCTTGCCGGGGGTAGTAAATGAACATCAGCACCGCCGTGCAGTCATCGGAGCATAAGTGCCTGTGCCGATCGCCTCTCCGATTGTAGAACGTGGTGCTGCCACGTTTAACATTAAGTTGGGGCGGCGCGGTGGCCCAGTGGTTAGCGCTGTCGCCTCACAGCAAGAAGGTCCCGGGTTCGGTTCCCCGGCTCGGGTGCCTCTCCGTGTGGAGTTTGCGAGTTCTCTCCCCGTGTCCGCGTGGGTTTTCGACGGGTACTCCGGTTTCCTCCCACCGTCCCAAAAAAAACACACCCAGGTTAATTGACAGGTCAATTAAATCGGCGACGGAGCGTCGCGAGGGACTGCACGTGGCCCGGCAAACCGCGCAGTCGGTCGCCTCGGCGACCACAGCCATGAAAACCCCACAAGGGGTCAGCATCGACACCGTGTCTCCGTTGAGCAACAGAATTAGAAGAAGAACATTAAATTCGACACTTTGCGCCGGGTGCTGCCAACTTCTTCAGCAACCGAACGCTACCGAAGAAGTTCCCAGTGTGTATAACGTCACCATCATTGGTTGAACGCGAGTTAAAACTCTCAACCGGTTTCAACATTCCGTGTCCCATCAGCAGAGTCAGACTCACTTAAACCTGGTAAAACTGCCCAACGTTTGAAAAAAAAAGAGAAGAGGCTTGACCATGTCTGGCAATGGTTAAAGCGTCAAGGTCTTAAAACACCTTTCGCAAAGTGTGAAATTTGCAACAACAAAAACACACATAATTGCGGCAAAATATACAAATATAATGCGTTGATAACATACGCATTGTTGTTTTGTACTGGCGAAAAGGTTACCATAGACTGCACAGCTCGACCTGAGATACCACCGCATTGATAATTACGTTGTCCTGAGCTGACTGGCTTTCGGCAACACTTATGATCATCAATACATTTCTAAAGCACAGCACCTTAAACAAAGCACTGCACACAGCTGTGCAGATAACGGAATGTCAACATCATCATCAGGACGGATCAATTGAGTAAAATAATGACTATAAATCAATGAAGGACGTCAAGCAACACTTGGCTAAAAATTAAACCAGGCTCTAAAGAAAGCCATCTCTGGAATGAGCCAATTAGTTTCAAGGACAATGGCATACATTATAAAAAAACACAAAGAAACACATGCCAGAAGCATGTGTTTCTTTGTTTTGTAAACATGACACTTGTGAATGGTGTCTATTTAATGTTTGAAGACCTTAACACTTTTATAATTGCCAGAAATATAATGATGTAGGTTTTCACGGCTCGATGCATGATGATTGCTTCGAAAAGCTGCTCTCTCGGGACAGCCGCGTCGATCGCTTCCTCTCTCCACCTCGCGACGTTTCTTCGCCCTCACACGTTAGAGGCATCCTCAGGCGCAGTGTCTGTGCCTGAGGATGCCTGGAACGCAGTATCTGCGCCTGAGGATGCCTCTAACGTATGAGGCGAAACGTCGCGAGGTGGAGAGAGGAAGCGAACGACGCGGCTGTTCTGACAGATCAGCTTTTCGAAGCAATCATCGTTGCCAGAAATGGTTAAAAAATAAAAACTCTCTCTTATTTTTCGACATCTTTCCACTGCCCAACGTTTCTAGGATTCTCTGTTGGAGCCGCAAAGGTTGCACGCAGTGCGTGTTACGCTGGGGGCGACTTCTAACGGACAATGCCGAACAACACGTGGTACAACCGGAAAAAAACCATCACCAGGGAGGGAGCGATGCTGAAAAACAACCGCAAAAGCCTTCAGGATCACAGCCACCACGAGAAATCCGCAGAGAAGTAAAATTGACATTTTGTTGTCTTTCACTCCCAGTGACATTAACACTTCCTGGCAAATATCAGCGTTTGCATCAGAAATGTGTTCTTTTCACATCATTGATAAAAGAGATATGATATCTCTAAAGCTTCCAATACATTCTAAAAATAGCATTATTCAGAACTTCACATAAGCCGTGCCATATTGGCAGCGCGCTCTAAAGCATTTTAGTCTTGTCTGATTTTCGGTGAAGCACATTCATCGCTCCGCTATGCAATTACAGTGTGAGCATCTCTACCGAAAATATTACACTGCTCACGAAATCAGTACTTTTGAGACAAGGGATGGTGGATCACCCTGAGATTTGTAAAAAGTCTCAAACATCGCTGGGCCGTGAGTTGGCCATGAAATGTGAGCGAGGAATGTGGGTTTATGAACCATTCTGTGCAGACATTTTAATGTTATCTACATCTTTGCAGGAGGAGTTGTATTAAATTTATTTTTGCAAAGAGTAAGTGTGCAAATATCCCAAAATATACACATGCCACTGTTATTATGCTGCTCTGCATCTTATAAACCTATGGTCATTTTTGTGCTGTGCAATTTTGCGTTTTACTATTGACAAGGACTAGCGTTAGGGTTTCATTTTTGCACAAATTGATACGTTGTTGCCTTGGTCAGCTGGAACATCGATGTATCTTAGGCATCTCGCACCTAGAGCTTGCAAGCTCATTGGGTACACTCTGCTGTAATAATAAACATATATCTATCTAGTCATTCTAGTGTTAGAGATAGGCGCCAGTGTTAGAGACAGGAGGCAGTGTTAAGAGATACGAGTTCGTGTTAGAGATAAGAGCCAGTGTTAGATACAGGAGCCAATGTTTATCGCAGAAACCTAGCAACTGGAGTGTGTAACCTCACTGGGTACAGTTCTTCTGTAATAATAATTAACCTCTCTCTAAGTATTGAGGACTTTCGTAATTTAAAGAGTCCCGTGTCTGATGATTGCTTCGAAAAGCTGCTCTCTCGGGACAGCCGCGTCGATCGCTCTCCCTCTCTCCAACGTGGCTGTCCCGAGAGAGAACAGCTTTTCGAAGCAATCATGCATGGAGCTGTGAAAACCTACATCATTACAGTCCTGTGTCTCAGAGATTTATACTGACAAATAAATGGATGAATAGGACGTGAATTTAGATTTCTTTTTTCAGTATCTGTTGGTACAGAAGTACAGGTAATAAACACAGGTCCACACCATTCAAATTAATTGCCAAAAAATACGCAAACACATATTTAGCAGTGTTTAAAAAAATAAATTGTATGGCAAGGAATATTTTGATGGAGCAAGGTGTATGTACATTATCTATAACAGGTCTACACACAGACATCTCTCCGTCACTGCTATCAGTCACAATCGATCAAAGCCATTTTGATGGCGATCTAAGACAAGAGGTGCACAATGCACGTCTTCAGGCAGACACTGCTGATGGGCATTTGCACGCTGGAGGACAGCTCTTTACGAGTTTGCTGTTGATAAACCAGAATTGCGATCGGACCTGGTTAAATGTGAAAAGTCGAGCCTAAACTCAGAATCATCACCTCTCTTAATATTCACAATAACAAAAAAAAACAACAGTCCGAGTCGTCCTTAATTAACTGACAAAGTGCCGACTGGATCATTGCTCTTCTGGGCTGGCATTTCACTAGATTATCGCTTAATTTACTCGGGCAGGAATGATTTATTTTTTTTACTACCATGCGTGTTTCCGTGGTTGTGCCGTATGGCTCTCTCCGAAGCGTGCGCCGCGTGATGTTCGCCCCCGCGTCGCTCCGAGCGAGCGGGGGCAGCATCCAGTCTGGTTCGGTCCCGAATTCAAAACCAAAACGGACGAGGGAAGCTCTGCGGGATCTCCCAGCATACCGAGCGAACGATGGGGCATCACCCTGAAGCCACGCTCGGAACAAGCGAATCTGACGTGTGCTCTCCAGCTGAACCCTACGAACCGCACGCACACTCTGTGCTCTTGATTCACTTCCATGGCTCCCATTCTTTCCCTTCAATCACGCGGGGTTACATTTGTCCGTCCGTTAATTGACGCAAGCTTCAAAGGCAAGTTAGAACACCAGTCCATGAAATATTTAGCTAAGTACAGTACTCAAGAATGCGAGTCCACCACCGCGCGTGAAAGGACTCGGACGAATAGTTTTGAGTTTCTCGCAGACACTCCTGAAGAATCCATTTAGCCGTCACAAGGTGGCACCATCCCAGTGTTCAGCCAAACGAAATCACAATGCGGGCTCACAGCTTTGCTTTTGCTGTGTGCGTGCGTGTGTCTTAAACAATGCTGTGGTCTAAAAACATCGCTCAATAATCAACACCAGTCACACGCACACATGCACGCACGCACACACACGCACGCACGCATGATTTGTGTCGGCTTGCGCGTGACAAGGCAGGTGGCACCAGGCACACCAATAAAGATGGGAGCGTAATCGCGACAAAAATGTGGTTTCAAATGCAACGAATTACGTAAAAAAATATATCAGCAGCTCTTGAATAACCGCGCTGCGGTCCACAGAAACCGCTTAGTCCTATACAGAGTAGCGGCGAGCCGGAGCCTGTCCGGCAGACACAGGGCGCAAAGCAGGGATATACCCACGACAGGACGCCAATCCATCACCGGGCACTGCGGGCAATTTAGTCTGCAAGCCAATTAACCCATGCGGCAGCATGTTTTTGGGACTGTGGGAGGAAAACGGAGTGCCCGGCGAAAACCCACGGGGAGAGAGAACATGCAAACTCCACGCAGAAAGGCACCCGCGCCGAGATTCGAACGCGGGACCTTCTTGCCAAACAAGTCCTGTGAACATCAAATGACATCAACTGTGACCGACTAAGAGGCAGCAGTGAGATATTGATAGAACACCTGCTGACCAGCTTCGTCCTAATCAAGGCTCATCAGCACCATATCGTCACGATTGCCCAGCAAAGTCGTCACTGACGTGTATATGAAATTCTTTACAAAATATGGCATGCACCCACTAACGTCTGCAGTCACTTGTTGCAAGGTTTGCAAATTCTCTGTGTCGGAAAGAAATTGTTCATGCTGACGGGTTATTCGGTGGTGGTATTTTAAAAATTAAAGCCATTCAAGCGTAACGTTTCATTTTGCCACAGCAATGACGGCCACACATGTTTCAAAAACTAAGTCCTTCCAAAGCAAACGGCAACCCGTGGTTAACGCATACTGTACGAAGCTGTCTGGCCCCCGACTTCGTTTGAACTTCAAACGCACATTACGTTCATTGTAAATGAAATGACATCGCGAGACGGCAATAGGAACACGTGGAATGTAGAATATAACGGACGTCATACACATCAATCAAACCGTTAAGAAAAGTGGGGCTTAGGCAGGGCAAGTCACGGATGGAATGGGTGGTGGCCGAGGTTTAGGAATAATGACGGAGCAGCAGCCAGCGTTAAAAAAAAAAGCACACACCCCAGGGGCATCCACCGCAGAGATGGAGCGATTATATCAGCTAGCGTGTGGACAACTGAGCGTATCATTATTATTACATCGCTGCTTTGCAAGAAATCGTGGCGGCTTAGGGGCAACGTTAATACAGCAGTGGACTGACCATGGCTGCTGATGGCGATAATGGCGACGGGTTTATATTGGTGCGAAAACCCATGGGAAATAGCCACATAAAGCACAGATCACTGCAGACACTGCGCGTGCAAAGCGCTGGAGGGCAACGTTCATCCAGCGCAGTCACTCTCCGGCTCAAAGCCACCAGGGAACCATTAAGAAACTACGTTTGTACGTTAACAGCAATAGCTATGGGGCACGTAATGACTCTGCCACGACCGTGGCAATTAGATGAATTTCAACGAGTCGGGGTCACAATTCCATGAAAGAATCGATTCCTCTTTTGTGTCCTGTTTTTAGTTTTATTGATGATCTCATTCATTTTGACAAATTTGTTCAAATCTCATTTGTTGTCTTAGCCTGTGCCTGGACGTAAATTAGGATAGGATTTACTTTTACAGTACTGTGGTCATCATCCGCCATGGTCAATCCGCTGCTAGATCAAGCCATTCCCAAACCGCCGCAATGTCACATCACAACAGGCGAGAATGAATTAAGTCTTCATTCCATGGAAACGAAATAAAAAAAATGAACTTACAATATGTAAACAAAAATTAGAGTTGGTTTTACAATTTCTGGCAATTCTACACGTGTTCATATCTTAAAACACCAAGTAGTTACATTTTGCAAAGTGTCCAGTTTGCAAAAAACATGTATCTTGTGGCAAACATATTTTTTTTATGCTTTGATAGTGTTTGTCCTTGAAACTGACTGGCCCACATCAGAGAACAGCTTGATATGTAGCCAAGATCTCAGTGTCAGGTGATTACAAAAGGCAATTCAGCTCAGTACAACGCAAGATCTATGCATTAATAGCTCAGCTCAAGCTGTTTAGTCTTTTGAGTTTAAAAGTACTCATTAACTCGTAGTTCTAATATATGCCGCGCGCAGTATTAGCTCACTGTGTAGGGTATTCGTTTGAAGAGCAAATTACTCAGAGGCAAGGGGAGAGAGGATGATGGGGAAAGCTACGTGGTAAGCCGGAACCAATCAAGCCAGACACTGCACTCTACATATTAATAATAATAATTGCATTCATAGAGCGCTTTTCACCCGAGGGTCACAAAGAGCTGCACAGAGCTGCGGAGAGAATGGCGTATCAACAACAACGACATTAGAACGGAATATCAGCAACAATAACTTTTTTTGGGATTTTTTTTTTGAAGTATACACATCGTTGCAGAACAACATGTAAAAAATGATGCGACTTTTAGCTGTAACTTTAAATTGCTAAATTATCAGTTTTAATAATACGAATATTGGGAAATGGTTGAATGTAACATTTATCGCACAGAAATAATTGCATATGATGGCATCCGGGTTTTTTATTTTTGAGTCGTGGGGAGGAAACCGGAGAACTCGGAGAAAACCCCACTCAGAACAGGTGGAGACCACACGAGCAAGGCACCCGGGTCCAGGAACCGAACCGCAACCGAACCGCAACCGAACCGCAACCGAACCGCCGACACTGTGACAATGCGCGGATGCCACCACCACCACCGCATGGATGCCGTGCAGCAACATCTCCCCGGCCCCACGTCCAGTGGGCCCCACGTCCAGTGGGCCCCACGTCCAGTGGGCCCCACGTCCAGTGGGCCCCACGTCCAGTGGGCCCCACGTCCAGTGGGCCCC
>JAZEWT010000018.1:18467468-18487253 GCA_036362905.1 Mordacia mordax | reverse complement strand
CGTCCCCCCCCCCCGCCGCCCCGCAGGCTTCCATCCTCTTACCAGCCCAGACGTCTTCGCCGCGTAACCGCCCGAACGCTTGGAGCGGACAGACAAGAGTGTCTCGGGTCCTGAGAGACGCCACCACCGCCGCCGCCACTTTACACTCGGCGTGCTTTGCTACTGTCCCGGCCTGCTTGTCAAGTGTGGAGGGGGAGGAGGAGGGGGTCGTCGCTGTGGGGGTGGATGGGGAGGGAATTTAAAAAACGCGTTTCGAAGCCGGCGAACCTGGCGCGTCGGCTACCGTAGCCGGCTACGTGGGCGCTTCCTACACGTGGGAATGTTGTGATTAGATTTTATAGCGCACATAGGCGGGCGTTAAATCACCCCATTAGATTTACTACCCCGCATAAACCAGCCCTCGGGTGACGCAGTGACATTTGATACTACACATAAGAATATGCTGAAGGATGCAATTGTATTTCATAATGCATATTGAAATAGGTTAAGTGATGTGATTGAGTTTAATGATATTTGCATTTCCAGAGCGCCTTTCACCCGAGGGTCACAAAGCGCTGCACAGAGCTGCGGAGAGGAGGGCACGTCAACATCAACATCACCAAAATGGAAAATTCATAGCAACAAAACTAAATGTTGGGTTTTATTTTTAAAATACACAGCGTTGCAGAACAACAAGCAAAAAATGATCACACCTTCAACTACAATCTTAAAAAGCTAAATTGTCTGAATATAATACGTAAATTGTTGGCCAATTATGGGGACGGGGTCGTTGGCAGATATTATTATTTGGGAGGGTGGGGTGTTGTACCCTTTTATCTGACATTGTGACATCAGCAATATGTCAACAGATGTAAAGATGTTATAAGAAAAATACTCCGCGAGCTTGCAAGCTCTGGATGCGGGATGCAACAGCATATAACAAGTGCACTGCTTTGCCCGGGGGGCTACAATGCTGTGACGGCGGCCCTGGGGGAAGGGGTAGGGAAGGAGCACGGATAGCTGTGGAACTCCCGACCAATGTAGCAGCACAAAAGCACACGGTTTTCTAAAGCGTGTTTATTCTATTTGGAAGGGAGGAGGGCATGTAATTCGTTTCTCTTCTCGTCTCATTGTCAGAAATCGCTTAGTCCTGAAGACAGGGTCGCGGTGCGCCGGAGCCTATCCCGGCAGACACAGGGCGCAAGGCAGGGATATACCCACGATGGAATGCCAGTCCATCACCGGGCACTGCGGGCAATTTTGTTTGCAAGCCAATTAACCATTGCAGCAGCATGTTTTTTTGGACTGTGGGAGGAAAATGGAATGAACGGCGAAAACCCACGCGGACACGGGGAGAGAACTCGCAAACTCCACACAGAAAGGCACCCGAGCAGACATTCGAACCCGGGACCTTCGTGCTGTGAGGCGATAGCGCCACCCACTGGGCCACCGTGCCGCCCCTCGTCTCTCTTGTGTATGTCCAGGAGCAATGAGTTAATGTGGAGGTCCAGGGGAGAGACTCTTCCACTACCGTTGCTCCATCTCCCATTGATCTCAATGAGTCAGTGTGTATTGTCAATGGTAAGAAAACGTTTGTGAACAAATTGCGATCTTCATCTAAGTCCTGATAATAAATAAAGAACACCTGGTTAAACAGCACTCGAAACATTGCTTCCTCGTGTTTTTTCACAGCAAAATTATCCAATATTGTTTATCTTTGAAACAAGTATCCGAACGTTTGAATTCAGCAACAATAACTTCAACCATACGTTTCCTGCAACTTAATTAGTCCTGTGCATCGGATGAAGTAATTGTAGCCCATTCCTCCTTACAGAACTGCACGAACGCAGACATTTACTGTATGAATTGCTCGCTGCAGGTTATGCCCCAACATTGCAATTGAGTCAAAGTCTGGATTTTAATTGCATTGATAGAGCGGGCGGCACTGTGGCCAAGTGGGTAGCGCTGCCGCTTCACAGCAAGCAGGTCCAGGGTTCGAATCTTGGCTCAGGTGCCTTTCTGTTTGGAGTTTGCATGTTCTCCCTGTGTCCGTGTGGGTTTTCGCCGGGCGCTCCGTTTCCCTCCCACAGCCCAAAAAACATGCTGCTGCATAGGTTAATTGGCTTGCAGACTAAATTTTCCGCATTGCCCGGTGATGGACTGCCGTACTATCGTGGGTATATCCCTGCCTTGCGCCCTGTGTGTGCCGGAATAGGCTCCGGCTCAGCGCGACCCTATACAGGACGAAGCGGTTTCTGACAACGAGATGAGATGGGAGATTTATAGAGCGCTTTAAACCCGAGGGTCACAAAGCGCTGCACAGAGCTGAAGAGAGAACGGCATGTCAACAACAACGACATTTGACCTGGCCATTCTAACACGCGAAGTCTCTTCCGTTTCAGCCATTCGGTTAAATATTTACTTGTGTGTTTTAGGATCGTGATCTTCCTGCACGACTCACTTTTGGTTAAGCTTCAGCTTACGGACAGATAGTCTGACGTTCTGCTATAAAATTTGCTGGTAGAATCCCGAGTTCATATTTCGTCAATTCCAGGAATCTGTTCGGGGCTTGGGGCAGAAGAGCAACCCCAAACTATGATATTCCCACCACCATGCTTCGCGGTTGGGAAAAGGTTCTTATGTTGGAAAGCAGTGATTGGTTTTCATGAAACATTTAAACGAAAATGTTACATTTTGACTCATCTGTCCAAGGAATATTCTTCCAATAGCCTTTTGGATTATCTAGGTGATCTTTGGCAAACTTGAGACGGCCTGCAATATTCTTTTCGAGAGTAGTGGTTTCCTATTACAATCCTCCCATGCACACCATTCTTGTCCAGTGTTTTATTGAGGGTGGACTTATGAACACTGACAGCCAATGTAATGAAGTCGGTTTTCACGGCTCGATGCATGATGATCGCTTCGAAAAGCTGCTCTCGCGGGACGGCCGCGTCGATCGCTCCCTCTCTCTCCACCTCGCGACGTTTCGCCTCACGCGTTAGAGGCGCCTGAGGATGCAATCATCACTCACAGCCAAAGCTTGCAGATCTTTAAGACGCTACCCTGGGCCTCTTTATGACCTGGATTATTGTACGCCTTGCTCTTGGAGTGATTGTTCTTGGCCGCCCGCTCTGGGAAACATAACAATGGTGTTAAATCGTCTCCATTTTTATACTATCTGCCTGACAGCGTTTATAAATGTTCTCTTAAACCTTTAAGACCGATGATCAATGACGACTCTTTTTCAGAAGTCCTCAGAAATGCCTTTCATCGGGGCATGACATGCTTCCACAAACCTGTGTGTAGAAGATCAGGCTCTGATTGTGATGACCAAAGTTTATGTTTAGAACATAGGGCAGGGCGACCCAAGCTCACTCACGATTGTCATCCCGTTGATTGAAACATCTCACTCCAATTACTCATTCACGTATTTTTACCAACAAATAATTTATACATTAGATCATTTTGCTCAATAAATGCAGAATTGAAAAATTAGTTTATCGCATGTGCTATTTGCTTAACCAGGTTATTTTTTTAAAATCTATAATTATAATAAGAATTATGACTTCCACCAAGATCTGCGCACGTTTTAGGTTAAATTTGTACAGAAATACAGAACATTTTAAAGGGTCCACACACTTTTCTCACCACTGCATATGGGTCTCTATATATCTCGTGCAGTCCAACTATCTCTCCGTTGAAGGAGCACAGACCTCAGTGGTTCCTGATTGCAGTGGTTTTTGACGTGATTCCTCGTTTGTAGCTGTCAGTCTCTATGTACGTATGTTGCTCTGAGTCTCTATGTATCGCCACGTATCTAGTGCAGTCTACACTATTCCTCCGCCGAACGAGCACGGATTGCAGTGGTGTGCGATATGGACCATCGTTTGGATTGCATTGTGACTATAACAATTAAATCTAGGGTTACATGTCACACGACACCTATCCCTGTCATAAATAGAACGGATGGGAAAATGCTGCCCTCTACCGCCATAGAGAAGGGGCCACGCAGCTGGAGGACTCTTAGAAGTAGATCTGTGATGTCTATATCTGAGTCGTTCTTTTTAGAGCACGTAAGGTTCACTTAATCATTCATTCATTATCAATACCCGCTGAATCCTGTACAGGGTCGACAGATGGGGTAATGCGGGCGAATGCCCAGCACATGACGCCAGTACATCGCAGGGCACACTTTTTTGGGGCAATTTAGTCAGCAGGACAATTAACCAAGGCAGCAGCGTGTATTCGGACGGTGGGAGGAAACTCGAGTACTCGGCGAAAACCACGCAGACACAGGGAGACAACACGCAAACTCTGCACAGAAAAGGCGGCACCCGAGCCGGGAATCGAACCGGAGGGACCATCTTATGGTGAGGCCGCTGCGCCACCCACCGTGCCACCCACCGTGCCACCCACCGTGTCACCCACCGTGCCACCCACCGTGCCACCCACCGTGCCACCCACCGTGCCACCCGGCTGAGAGCGTTTTGAATTGATTCCGCATGTTTTATCCATGTACCAGAAAGGGTGGTTGCTTGTAAATTCGCTTATTGTTGTCTATCTAATATATGCTGTCTCAAAGCCAGACAGAGTTATTGCTAAATGTTGAAATAATGTTATGTTTTTTTTAGGATAATGTAAAAAAGAATATCGATGTTTTTTTTCTCCCGTCTGGGTTTTGCAAGGATACATTTTTTATTACATATGTACAATTATTTTTGAGATTGGTATAGGGGCGCATGGTATGAACGCGTAATGGCTTGATACTTTGTGATTATATTTCATAAATCTAGAAAGTGACAGGTCACATGCCGTGTTCATCCAGTATTTGTTTTCGTAAATGTGATATTTTATTTCCGGCGGCCTTCGTCTAGCAGTTGATAAAGCTTCGTGAATTGTGATATAAATGCGTTTGGGGTTCCTTTCTGTGTAAAGCTTGCAAGCTCTCAGATGAACACGTGGGTTGTACTGTACTCCGCTCCCTCCCACAATCCAAACACACGCTGCTGCCTAGGTTAATTGATTTGCTAAGTTATTCCCGCTGCCCTGCGATTGACTGGCGCCCGAAACTGGAGATAATAATATAAGATTATTCATATATTTGCGCTTCCAGAGCGCCCTTCACCCGAGGGTCACAAAGCGCTGCACAGAGCTGTGGAGACAACGGCATGTCAGCAACGTCATGGGAGTAGATCAATTAAACTAAAATAAGGGCCGTAAATAAAGACATAAAACGCCAGATAAAACAATTAAACAAACGAAAGAAGGCAGGAACACGGCAGGTCAACAGCGAGCCACAGCTCAAGAGACAGCCCTGTGTCTGCCGGGATAGGCTCCGGCTTCACCGTGACCCTGTATAGGACTAAGCGGTTTCAGACAATGAGATGAGAGATGATAATGATGATGACTTAGTAGAGCACGCCGAGGTGTAGCGAAGCTATTAGATTACAGCTGGTGGGACCAAGCAATCACATCGGTTACCATCGACCAGGTTCAATCCGCCGCTCGATATAAGCGCCGCCCACGCGGTCGCCGATTACATTTCGCACATCGCATAAGCTACGGCGTCGGAGGCTCTCGCATTTCATAGAGCGCATAGGGGGGGGGGCGGAACCATAGACCGTATGTTTTATACGGTCTACGGAATGCAAATCGGGCCGCCGATTGAATTTCGCAACGCGCACAGGGATGGGCGGCTGAATTTCGTAGAGCACACTGGCACGCACGGTTGGGGGCGCGATTGCATTCGCTAGAGCGGATAGGCGCGAAGACCGACCGAAAACGAAACCAATCCACACAGACACACAGACAGCGGACATCATCATCATCAGCGGCAGTCCTCGCTGAACGGCACCGAGGACGAAGTATGTTCCTGGTGGTGAACTGTGCGAGCTTTTGTCAGTTCCACCCGTGGTGTCGTCTCGTGTTTTAATCGCGCGCGAGTCTCGTCTTCAAGGGCAGGCGCGCTTTAAACTTCAGACAATGGGGCGGCCTCTTGTCACTTCGTCTCGTTATATAATAGCGGGGAGCGGAGGAGGGCGGACGGGCAGTTGGTTACTAGTGTTAACCAGCGTTTTATTAAGCGTGGTTTTACAAACACTAAACCCTCTCGTCTATTCGTTGCTCGTCCCATGCCCCCTTGCAAGGCTATGGCCTTCATCCAGCAGTGGAGCGAGCATGGCTGCGGCTGACGCTGCAACCGCTGTACAGTGCTGCCTCGTTGTTTATATTATTATTGTGCCCGCGCAGTGCGTGTGTGTGTATATATAACGCGCTGTCCTCGTTATCAGCAGTCATGATCTCTCCACTGCTGGAGTCGTGGCCTACAACAGCCAGTGCGCTGCAGCGTACTCTAAAACCGGAATGTTTATTACATGTATAGTGAGATGTGTACGCGGAAACGTGTTTATAAACCACTCCAAGCTGAGCGCAGTTTATAACCCAGCTCTAAAAGGAAAACCGTGCACGACGTTTTGGACAGTAGCACTTGTTGACACTGTACAAGTACTGTACAAGTACTGTACAAGTTAAATGTTTGGCCCCACTGTATTTTTTATCGAGGATACAGGTTACTGTACGCGTAAACGTGGTACTGCGTACAGTCCCGTTAATTATAATTGGGCAGATTGCGTACTGAACGATGGTAAACGTCAGTCATGATCAATCCACTGCTGGATGAAGACCCCCCCCCCCAAATCGCTACCACTTCTCACGATCTTACAATGCAAGAATCGTAAATTGCAAGAATCTTAAGTTGTAATATACGAAGTGTGTTTTACATTACGCTGAATTATCATAATAATTACTGGTATCATGTATTTGACACTTCCCTCCCCATCCCACCTTTAGGCTTGGAAAAAGCAAACGCAGTTAGCGAGTGCCTATTCAAGCCAGAAAGACGACCAACAGCAATCTACACACCCGTCCTCGTTTGTCTCTCTGGTGCCACTTTCGACCACGCACAGTGCAAGGTATTCATTTCTAGCCAGATTTTCATTGACTACCTCTTTTTCATTTTAAAAACATAGATCACAAGACACGCGTGTGATCTATACAGTCTGTGGCTGAAACGAGTGTCCTTCATCGGGGCAAGCATTACCGAGTCTCAAGACTCTTTCACAAAGGTCCTGCACTGAGATGTTTGGCCAATGCCGTCAATGACTGTTTGCAATGTGGGATAGGCTCCGGCTTCACCGTGACCCTATATAGGATTAAGCGGTTTCAGATAATGAGATGAGAGAATGTGGGAGGAAAGCAGACTACCTGGACATAACCCACACATGTGAATGCACCATGTCTCTGCACGAATGCATTCATTCTACTTGTATCACTGGCATCTCCCAGTCGCTGACAGTTCAGTCTGTTTTGGAGATTGACCAGTCGAGGCCATCCATCACATTTTTTTCACATGCCATGGCCAACCGATTCTCTGACATGCTGATGGAAGTGAATTGTCATGTATTGGTTAAATATTGTCTGAATGTTAAAAAGTCGTTTAATAGATGTTTATTGTTAGATGATTACTATTACAGGAGAACGTACCGAGTGAGCTTGCAAACTCTAGATGCGGGATTCCTGTGGCACGACAAACGTCCAAAATGACCAACCTATCAACTCATAAAACCAAGGGAAAATCAGATTACAGCAACAGTGTGCAAGTTGTCAGTAGCATACAAGAACAAATAAAAAAAACCTCACCACGATCATTAACATGCTTTTTAACAGAAATGTGTGTTGTGGCCAAACATGCTTGACAAAGCGGAGACCACTGTTAATGCAGAAGTGTTTTAAGTAAAGCAGACTTCAGCAAATCTGTGTTTAACCACTGATTTGCTCGCATGGGTTATCATGAAAGTGCTGCCCGAGGCAGTGCAGTTCCTGCCAACGGAGTCTTTCTGTGCGGCGTTTGTGAGTTCTCCCGCTGTTCCGTGTGGATTTCCTCTGGGTTCTCCGGTTTCCTCCCACAACTTAACACTCACAAGTGAATCTGCCTTCCTCCGTCTCCACATCTCTGCGTTTTCATCGCTTCTGAGTTCTCTCTGAATGATTACCTTCCTAATTGCATGAATATGTCCACACCCTCAGGCGAAAACGCTTTGCAAGTGCAATTGTTATAACATGTGTTTATAAATTGTTTTCATGATAACAAGTTGATAATTGGAAAACATTGGTTTTGCCACTCTTTTTTAAGATACCTGTGAAATACTGAGTTTTATAGATGTAGAGACACATAAGAAATGGATTAGGTTTGGTGGTAATCGCAGATTGGGTGATGTATCAGAATCCTTTTGGGCCGCAGTTAACCAAATTGTGAACAGCTGAATGTGGATAAGCTTTTTCGACGATGAAACGCAGAGAGCCCCTCATACGTGCTCGCGAATGGGTCTCTGGGGGACGCCAAGAGTTGCAATACAACCTTGTCCCTTTCGTACGCAGGCGCCGCACAACTTGAGACTCGTAAAGGAGATGGACGAGCGTCGCCAAGGAAGAGGGAGAGGCGGTGAGGCCAACCGCACCATCAGGAGCGGTTTATCCCAGGACCTGTCCGATCCGTATCATGCCACCTACCTGGCCTTCTACTTCCTGGGCCTGGGCTCCCTGCTCCCTTGGTACTTCTTCAGTACGGCCAAGGGATACTGGGATTACAAGTTCAGCGTTGGCAATGGCAGCGGCTCCGCTGTACAGTCATCCAATTCAGATTTACACGTGAGTTTGGAGTTTGGGTTTATGCGCACGTGGTGTCCAATCGACCTCTTGCCCGACTCTTATGTTCCTTTAAGCGGACAAAGATTCCACTATATGCAGATCAGTGGCTAAACGGGTTTGGTGCTCAGCCTGCAGACACACGCAAAAAAATCCTTAATCATCTAACCTATTTAAATCCTTTGAGCTTATAATTTAACACCTTGTAGTGTAGCGCAATGTATTAACTGTGTTTAGACATGCTCTTTTTCAACAGGAAAAATTATTTACAGTAGGATATCATCTGGGACAAAAGACCTAATGCAGAGCAAAAACAGGGCAGAAAGATTGATTTATATTTGAGCTGGGGCCAATGCTAGTGTTTGCATCAAAATATCACCCAATTAGGCCTTTTTATTTATATACCCCAATAACGTTGTGTGCCTTTTGCAGATTAATAGCTTGGAAAATTCCCAAACCCGCAGGCTGTTAAAAAAAATGGTCATGAGAACAAAATGACCAAGAGCATAGCACGAGCTCCCATTTATACCGAGCAATGAGTGCAACACTTTTGAATGCAATATCTGTGTGCCAGATTACTCTTGACACTCCCGTTTCCTCCCACGAGCACAACAATCATTACACGTAATTGGCCGTACAATTGTAATGCAGATTGTCATGTTGTTGGTCCGCTGCGTGATGTAGGTCTCTCAAATACTTCATCAGTCCTTAAGGTTCATATGGCTGTGCTTCACGTTGGTTAATGACCATTTGTTAAGGGGAGGACTAGATATGATTAATTTATTATTTGCCACTGATGTTAGCCGTGATCGTAAATCAAATTTAGGTCGCTGGATTCATAGTAGAGTGCAGTGCACCACCACAGCTCCCAAATTAGTGGAATCGCCCACCGCTTGCCAACAAGGAAATTCAGAACCTCCCTGAGCAACAGGCTTAGAGCTCTCTTAGGCTTTTCCAAATAAATAAAATACATCATAGGCACTGTGGCCCAGTGGGTAGCGCTGTCGCCTTACAGCAAGAAGGTCCCGGGTTCCAATCTCACCTCGGGTGTATTTCTGTGTGGAGTTTGCACATTCTCCCCGTGTCCGCGTGGGTTTTCACCGGGCACTCCGGTTTCCTCCCACAGTCCAAAAAACATGCTGCTGCATAGGATAATTGGCTTGCAGACTAAATTGCCCGCAGTGCCCGGTGATGGACTGGCGTCCCACCTTAAGTATGTTCCTGCCTTGCGCCTGTGTCTGCCGGGATAGGCTCCGGCTCACCGCGACCCTGTACAGGACTAAGCGGTTTCTGACAATGAGACATTGTAATGCTTCACAGCAACATTACTCTGAAATGCTCTTCCATTATAAATTCTATCAGCTGCATCTCTGGGCATCTTCAAATCCTGTCTCAAGACTCTCTTGTTCCGTAAGGCATTGAAGTCCTTTGGCGAGGACTATTGATGCTGCTTGCTGTTGTTATGCTTGGATAATGGCTCGCTGTTGACGTGTGCCTGCTCAGGAACACTCCTGCATTTGTTTAACAATTGCTTTATCTGTTGTTTTACGTCCTTCATTAATTTATAGCCATTATTTTACGTTTAAATTATCTACTCTGATGTTGTTGTTGACATGCCGTTCTCTCTTTAGCCCTGTGTGGCGCTTTGTGACCCCCGGGTGAAAAGCGCTCTTGAAGTGCAAATATTATTATCATTAGCTGCTGGATAAAGAAAAATGTGACTGAATAACACAGTTGGCGGTTTGCCATACGCATAGAAATGTGCACAAAAATAAACCCACCTTTTTAATTTCAACAGAGACACGAAGGCATCTGCTGTGGTGGAATTATCGGTGCGCTGGACATGCAATGCAGAGGTTGCTAGTTCAATCCCATCTGACTGGATAGATTGTTTAGGTAATGGGGTTAAATCTGAATTCTTAAATTCATCCCTGCCGACGTACACTTAGCATTCTGATTGGACGCAACCACTGTTGGTCAATGAGCAGGTCAAGTGTGAGCACCCCCTTACTTCCTCCAAGACATCTGGTTGGCTTGGATATAGACCAAGTGCTTCCAAAAGCTCTCTGCAGTGGAGGCTTTTTCTGCCGGTTGTGGCGTGAATGAAGAATTCCAGGTTTGCAACCTTTGCCCTTAAATTGAGAAAAAAAAGGGGTAAATATGCTTAGGGGCCACCTAGCGGCTGGTACGTTCCTGGAAGTCGATTGATTTGTTCTTAACAGTCCACTGGAAATGGTTTATTCTTCCTAGCCCAAGACAACCCGATTACTGGTTGCCGTTTTGTAGCCCCAACTTGTAACCCTCATTGGATTATTTTTCAAAAATCACTTTGAACTTTAACAATTGGGCAGTTATGATTGCTCCGAAAAGCTGCTCCCTGGGGACAGCCGCGTCGATCGCTCCCTCTCTCTCCATCGTGACGTTTCGCCCTCGCACGATGGAGGTATCCTCAGGTGCCGTGTGTGCGCGCATGTCTTGTGCGACTCCTGTTTATAAGTAGGTACTGTGTATGTGTTATGTCTCTTCCATATTAATAGGAGTCGCACACGACACACACAGCACCTGTGGATGCCTCTAGCGTGTGACGCGAAACGTCGCGATGGAGGGAGAGGGGGAGCCATCGACGCGGCTGTACCGAGAGAGCAGCTTTTCGGAGCAATAGTCATGCATCTCATCGCATTGTCAGAAATTGCTTAGTCCCGTACAGGGTCGCGGTGGGCCGGAGCCTATCCCGGCAGACACAGGGCGCAAGGCAGGGATATACCCACGATTGGACGCCAGTCCATCACAGGGCACTGCGGGCAATTTAATCTGTAAGCTCATTTACTTATGCTGCAGCATGTTTTTTGGACTGTGGGAGGATACCGGAGTGTTCGGCGAAAACCCACGCGGACTCGGGGAGAACATGCTAACTGCACACAGAAAGGCACCCGAGCCGAGATTCTAACCCAGGACCTTCTCGCTGTGAAGCGACAGCGCTGCCCAGTGAGCCACCGTGGAGCCTTCATCACGCATCGAGCCGTGGAAACCTACAATTGGGCAGTTTCCCAAAATTCCGCTGGACCTCGAAACTGCTGCAGTCTGCTCTCACTGAACAAGTTACTCAAGATACCAAAATTACGCGCTGCCTAAAAATATTGCAAAGGAATAACGTTTCACGCCACTCGGGATTCGAAGAATAGTTGTAATTTCAGGTTAGAATTCGATTCAAGAATCAATGGGTTTTTTTTTACACTGGTGGATTGTAGAACTTTTAATAGTTGTGCATGGATGACCCCACCCCATTTAATGCAGCGTGAAGCATTATAAACATTGATCTGCGCACATATAATTTGATCAAACATATTATGAGCGTAACAAGTCTATTCATCGTTGTGCATTACTACGCATTGAGAATACATTTCGATTGCATTGCACATTGAGCTGTGGCTGTGCCAAGCTCTTTTCAAAGCTCTAATTACACAGTATATTTGGTCATGTTCACAGGAACAGAATTTCGACATGGGACAGTGGACCGGAAAAATTACATCGTTTACCTTAAGCATTGTTGGGGCTCTTGTAGTCTTAAAACATTTTTACACAGCGGGTGCCTACGACACTTACGAGATCCCACTTTGTTGCTGTGCTGTGTCAAATGATTTTGCATTGCTCCTCTGCTGTAGAATTGCCCATTTGCGCAGGAAGGCCGTGTTTGTCAATTAACACGAACACAGCAGCACGTGCAACCTCCCCACATGTCCTTTGACTGCACAGTTTTTCGACGGATGTTTGTTTTTACAGCACAAAGCCCCTAGTGAGCTTGCAAGCTCGGGACGCGCGATTGCTGCGACACAACAAAACGTCAGAGCTGAGCGAAGCACCGATGCACGAAACCAAACGTCAAATCAACGTACTCGGAACAGAAACATGTCATGTACATGCTTCGTACTGCACTGTTGTACATCATTGTCGGTGCCGTTTTGCGTCAAAGCTGGATATGTGAATCGAAGTTTTTCTCTGGCATTCCAGTGTTCACCTGTTTAATTTCCCAGCGTGACAGTCGATACAATCGGTTCACGTTTCTTAAATCCCCCCCCCTCCTTCACTCTCCCGCCAGACGTGCGAGCATATTACAACGCGGTCGACATGTTGCATTAAGTGTGGGTGCTCCTCTCTTCTTTCGAGGCGATTAACGTGGAGAAGTAGGCCAAACACCCTTGGGAGGAGCTCTGTAGCGCTCGTTGCTCTCATGGGGACCCTTTACCCAGCACTCCCATAGGCAAAAGACTCTCATGGCTATACTTAAACTGCTTGTAAAACTTTACTGAGCATTATAGTGGAGCAAATTATACAACAGATTACACCTCCATATGACCGTAACGTGTGTTTTAGTTTTATCAATGTATTAACATTTAAAATTATGGTGGCAAAAGCAATTAGAAACCGAACATCCTGGGTCTCATTCTGGCTCTCATCAGCAGTTTTGAAATCTTGGGCCTCATCATCAGTCAGGTGTGTCAAGCTCTGGTGTTTTATAAAATGTGATTGGTAATTACCCTCTCGATACAGCATGGGCCATCAGTGCAAAAATTTGTGTGTTTGCAGAAATAGCCTGATTCAGAGGTGGTGTTCAACAATACGTGTCTTTGTTTTCTTAAAATATATGTGTGAAGGGTTACATCAACACAACTTAAACCGCTGCGATTCACAACTAAAGTCTGGAGTGCACAATCCAATGTCGCAGTAGATAAATACGGCGCAGTATGAAACTGGGATTGATTGCCACGTTGGTTTCAGTGCAGCGAACAAGTCTGCTCCGGCATACATCCGTGACCTACTTTAGGCATCCTCCTCTACATGACATCGTCGATCCACCAATACGGGCTTGCTGCATGTGCCCAGATCGCACCTCCATCGATGGGTGACGGAGCCTTCTCGCGCGCTGCTCCCAGACTCTGGAATGCCCTTCCATTTGGAGATTCCATCAGCTGAGTCTCTTGGCATGTTCAAATCTCGTCTCAAGACTCACTTTGTTTCGTAAGGCTTTGGCATCCGCTGGCGAGGACTGCTGATGCGGCTCAGTGTTGTCGTACAGGGTTGATGGCTGTCTGCCGACCTGTGCCTGCTCAGGAACACTTATTCCTTCCTTTGTTTAAACAATTATTTTTATCGCTTGTTTTATGCCCTTTATATTATAGCCATTATTTGACTGTCAATTAAACAGCTGTGATGTTGTTGCTGACATGCCGTTCTCTCCACAGCTTAGATTTCTAATAAAAAACACTCAAATGTTTTTGGTATTGATTTGCCGTTCTCCCCACAGCTGTGTGCAGCGCTTTGTGACTCCCGGGTGAAAAGTGCCCTAGAAATGCAATTTTTATTATTATAAAGTCAGTACACGATTCGATATTTCAGCTTCCAGCACTGTTCTTAGCTTTTTTTTTAAACACCCTTAACGTTTATGGTGCCCAACAAACCACATTATATTTGTGCACAAAATATGTGTTTAATTGGTTAAAGAAATGGTGCATGTTTAAATATTTTTGGAAGGGCAGTAGATCTAATCTTATTTATTTTGAAGCGGAGATATGGAGCAAATAATGATTTATTTTGTTTACACCACTGTTTTCCAAAACCCTGTCCCACCAATCATCTTCATTCCGTTCACAGTAATGAACAGAGCAGTTCTCATTCAAAATAAAGCTTTGGGTCAGATTGAATGGTAGCATTCCTCACATCTTAACAAAAGAAAATAATCGTACCATTTTAATGGCTGAGTGTGCCTCTTGCAAAGGAATCTCGTTGTTGAATAGGGAATATAAAAGAGCTAATTTCTGTGTCCTGCCGTTAATAAGGATCACTGTGATTGTTGAGCTGTAACACCATGTCTTTTTGTGTCTTCTTGCAGGTATATTTTGAGAGTTATCTGTCCATTGCATCCACAGTTCCAAACGTCTTTGTTTCAGTGCTCAACGTTCTTCTTATTAACAAGTAAGCATCGTCTTACATTTGAGTCCATTTATACTTGTCTGGCCATCACTTTAACATACCTGTAATGATCCTGATCCAAGCCAGGTTTCTTGGATCAGAGCTCTGAGCCGGCCCTATTCAGATGCTTGGTTTGAATACATGCAACCACGTTAGGAAACTGGGGTTCACAAGTTTAGTGAGTTTATGGTTTTAGCTCATAAACTCTAATGACTGCAAACACAAAAAGCCCATCATTTTAAAAGCGTAAAGTAGCCACATAAAGGATTTTTGGAATCAGTCCTGTGAAGTTTATTGGCACGCCAAAGATTATTTTTATGCACGAAAAATGTGCTTTCAATTCTCTTGCAATATTCTCTCATACATAACATAGCTGCACGACTGCCCTTAATGTGAAAATTCCCACCAGCCCATGCTTTACCTGTACCTTCCCTTGGGCCCAACCTTCAACTCGATCATGAATTTTTATTTTCGCTGTCAGATTTTTTTGCACTAATTCTTTTATAATGGAAAAAGCATTAGAATGCAATTCTGAAAGTCGCATTTGCAAGTTTGGTCACGTTTTATAAATTTCATTGGCAGCTATTAGTGGCCGGACATGTAGTGCCGAGCCATTACACTGCATTCTCACCATCAATTTTAGCTCCCTTGTGTTCTCGCTAATGACAGGGAAACACAGGCGCAGCAACTATAAATACTGCAATCACGACGGCTTTGGCAGTACGGCGTGAATTGTGACCAGACGAGCGGTCATGTGCGGAGGCATCACCAAAAATAAGACTGCCTGTGCGGCATTGTTCTAAGATCTGCCGTTCAAACCCGAATCTTGTCACGGTCGCATGTCGCCTGACGGATACGTTCATTGCACGGTTTGCATCTCCACGTAGGCAATTACATTTTTTTTTTTAAGCGAAGATGCACGTGGTCCCCGTTGTGCAATGAGACCTTTTTTATATAATATATAAAAAAATTCCCCTTCCTTGCAAAAAACTGCCGCGATCGCAGACGCGTGATTTTATGACGGAATGCCCAGCCGCGTGATGGTGCGCCGAGCGCGCTGTTTGCGTCGCTTGACGCATGCCTCTCTGTGTGCTGTTGGAAGGCTTTCGGCAAACATCCGCGTGCTCTCTTCCCTGGCGACCATGTTGCTCGTGTTTGCCGTGACGGCCGCCTTGGTCAAGGTACAACCCTTGTTGTCTTTTTTTCTCTCCTCTCAATCTCTTCACGCGCCCCGATTTTGGACAAAGTTCATTCCCTGTTAGTCAATTTTGGTGTTTCGATAAGGCGTGCAATGGTTCCACTTTGTAAAAATAATAAGTAAATTGGTCTCAATGTGCTCTCATCTGAATATATACTGTGCGAAAGGGTTGAACAAATATATTTAAATAATATGCCCACTTTTCTGCGATTTTTATCGTCACAAATTGGTTTAAAAAAAGATATGATTTTGTCAAAATTGTCACCGTTTAGTTTTCATTATTTTTCACTCTTTCTCTGTTATGTAAGGTTGTTTCATTATATCGTGTGTAATGCACGGATATGATTTTCCATGTAATTTGCATTAATAGTAACTAATTGCCTATTACTGCACTCTTTGATTAATCTGTCATGAGCTGAAGAATCAATTTTAATCAATGAATTGATTCACCGTTGCATTAGCCATTCTACATAAAATCTATTTTTACGTTTCACAAAATGAGCTGATACATGTCAAAGATTGCCAATGGTCATATATAGACAGGTGGAATTAAATATAAATGTGTGTGCCTTTAGGTGTTCATAGACTGCCTGTCTGCAGATGCAACGTATTGCCAAATGATATTATCTTGCACAGCATGACCAATCATTAGATCGCTGACTTCTGAGAAAAGTAAAAAAACAAATCTTAAAATAAAATCTAGTTTTGGCAGGAAGTCATATCGAAACTTTTCCTTCTGGGCTGAAACTCAATCAGGAAATGGCTGAAACCAAAGCTCTGTTTATACTTTTAATATTAATGACTCTTTGTCATAATTCTCAGTGTAGTAAAAATAAATTTGTCATGATCAGCTCTGGACTGTCCGATGCTGGCTGGAGTGTGAAGTGTATCATGCACTGATGTCATCCCTCAATGCCTGGAGATGCCACAGTCGCATTTCTGCAGTGACCTCTTCATTCCATCCGCACGGTGGTCGAACTCTGAAGTACATTCTCACCATTCCCTCTGGCCGCCTTGCACAACTGAAAACATTAACAATACCACGAGGTGGTAAAGCGAGGCCAAATTTAATAAATTCGCGAATATAATCGCAGCCCCCAAATTGTGACAACTTAGAATCCGCCGATGGTTCGGGTTAGGGCATCATGGCATGCCCGATTCGTGTTTGTTCCCTGATCTTCATGGACTTATGAAGTCCGCCTTGTTCTCACACACTAACCAATGCCCTTGACGCCCTCCCAGGTGGACACTTCAGGATGGCTGTTGGGGTTCTTTGGGGTGACTATGACTTGCGTGGTGGTGGTAAACTCTGCTACGGCCGTATTTCTGGGCAGCCTGTACGGTCTGGCCGCCCTCTTCCCTGCCAAGTATCCACAGGCTTTCATCACCGGTGCGTGCATGCGTGCCTTTGTTATTCACTTTTATTTTACCCACTTTTATGTCGGAGCTGTGCCAATGTGGGACAATCGCAGTAGAGGTTTTTTTTTGCGCTACTGGCTATTTTCAGAGCTGAGTCGAAACTATAATCCTACTCCTACGCCAATCAAGACATCCGATTCGCACTCAGGACCAAGCCAGGGAAAATAAAAAAAATTTGTGAGGCTTGTCAGTGAGTACAATGCAAAGAGATGTTATCACAGCATCTGCTATTTACGACTCAACCTATCTATTGCGTGAGAAATCCAATAAACCACTTATTATCTGAGCACTTGGTGGATTGCTGCACTGAAAGATTGTCAGGGATGGCAATGGCTTTAGAAAACCTTGATACAGCAGTGGATTGGACATGGCTGACGATTATGATACAGGCAGTGTGCATATTGTATTGAATCTGTATTTGCATTCAAGGACTGAAGCTCATTTTCACACCACTAGGCACTTAGTGCTAATGAGAATGAATTCCAAAAGTATATGTTAATGAACTTATAATTAGCTAATCAATATAGCACTTTCAGTCCAGGCCACAGCTGGACATTCCTCCCCGAAGACCTATTTATCTCTTTCAGCTGAATAATCTCACGGTCAACAAGCTGGTCCACTGAATAGACCAGTTTGATGAGAGGACAGTCTTTTCCATTTACACAGCCTCGCGTCATTGTCCATAAGGCATTTGTGAAAGTGCAGTTAATGATTGCTGTAACACAGACAAGCGACATAGCTGTCTGCTGGCTAACCAGCCTCAGCGTGAATGGATCAACTCTGGCTCTCTGTTCCCCACCATCCGAGAAAGATGATGGCTACACGAACAGTGAACTCTACCGAGAAACCACATCATTAAGCAAGGCCTTTGTGTGCTAATGTCACAACCTAATGTTAATTTCAGCCACGATCTATCCACTGTTGTTTGAAAGCCTCCCTCCACCGTTACCAATTCGGTGTGCAGGCTTACGATTCGATTTGGATAGTCTCATCTCATCTCATTATCTGAAACCGCTTAATCCTATATTGGGTCACAGTGAGCCGGAGCCTATCCCGGAAACACAGGGCGAAAGGCAGGAATACACCCGACGACAGGACGCCAGTCCATCGCCGGGCATTGCGGGACAATTTTTTAGTCTGCGAGCCAATCAACCTATCCAGGAGCATGCTTTTGGACTGTGGGAGGAAACCGGAGTACCCGGCAAAAACCCACGCGGACACGGGGAGAGCATGCAAACTCCACACAGAAAGGCACCCGAGCCGAGAGATTCGAACCCGGGACCTTCTTGCTGTGAGGCGTCAGCGCTAACCACTGGGCCACCGCGCCGCCCGATTTGGATAGTCGATTTTTTTAAATTACTTTTTTGGGAAATGTTGCCAGTCTCGGTGGCTGCATGGGAAATGTGAAACCATTCGTCAACGCGTGCGAATCGGCAGTTATCGATTCCTGCATGTACGCTTGATGAGTGTATGGTCAGCTTAATCTTATTTAAGAAATCAAACGAATCATTTCGCACCAACCCAACAGAACAGTAACTACCCAATCGGAATAACCGTTACCATCTTTGGCAAGTGAATAAGAGCTGAGCAAAACGGTGCAATCTCAGTGTTGGTTAAACACAGAGCAGTCCTGCCATAAATCACAAGAAAGCATCGTGCAACGAGACCATAGCGTGGCCGCCTGCCGCCTTAGTCAAGTCTGTTTGCAAATCTACCTTGGCAAGGTCGTTGCAACAGCCACGGGACTGAGACCCCCACGGTGGGAGTACAGACATTTGTAATGTCTCCCACCGCAGCGACGTGCTGCATGGATGAAGTGGCACAACTTAATTTTGCCACCTGAAGCTCGTGCAGGAGATCTGGCCTGGTGCTTTTAAAACCACGGGCGCATCACGTTGTGTCTTTTTTTATAAAGTGCTGTTCTAGCAGTGCCGTACAATGCATCACACACATGCTGATAAGCACCGGTGAACTTTTTATTATTATTATTCCAAACCCAGTGCAGGACCTTCTACACAAAAAAGCATTTAGACTCGGTTAGTATTTTACGTATAAATTAATGCTTTGTTCAGTATATATATGAATGCATCGCGTAATTTCCAAAACATACGTGCAAATTCGAGTATCCATAATGGTTGCAGTAAAGTAACGGACATTATTATTATGAACGTTACGATTACATGCACCGTAGCTCTATCAACGGACCCCTGCCGTATAGGAATGAGGAATTTACGTCACTCCCTTGGACCCACCAGTGTAGATGACAGGCGCACGCGCCACTGAGATGCGGCGAAGGCCTTTGTGGAAAAGTAAAGCGCACTGCAATTATGTTACATAACAATAACGCAGCCCTGAAAAAAAGGCAAATGCTAATGCAATTAAATGTCACCACAGGACAGGCAATGGGAGGCACGCTGAGCGTGCTGGCTTCCATAGTCGACATCGCGGCTGCGGGAGACGTGACAGACAGCGCCTTGGCCTACTTCCTAACGGCGGACGTTTACGTTCTGGTGTGCATC
>JAZEWT010000018.1:18444627-18456366 GCA_036362905.1 Mordacia mordax | reverse complement strand
TTGCCTTGCGCCCTGTGTCTGCCGGGATAGGCTCCGGCTTCACCGTGACCCTGTATAGGACTAAGCGGTTTCAGACAATGAGATGAGATGAGATTTTATTTGTTTTTATATATATATATATTTGGGCAGTGCCAATATCCAGCGCCACGTGGCAGGTCCTCTGAAGAAGCACACGTTCCCGAACTCGCAGCAGAATGACAGCGGCCCATCAGCTGGCGTAGTACATTCTAACAAAACATTTAATAAACACCGACCGTATCGTAAACCCTTCCGGTGTTCTCTGCGTGCCTTTATATTTNNGGCAGGGAGGGGTAACGTAGTACGATAGCCGTGTATTTATGTGGGTCTTCCGTGTGTGCGAATTGCTCTTCAAAGCTGATATTTCGCGATGCCCGTGTCAAGCGACGTTCCGCCTCCAACTTCGCGCGCAGCAGCATCAGACGAGAGGAATTCATGAGCCTGACCGTCGAAGGAGAGAGGAGGAACGCTCGAGACGGATATCCCGAAAGAGCGGTTCTCAACGTCAGCCCTTCCAGTTCGGTTCCCTGAAGACACCACGCCGAGCACCACGTGGCACTACAGGAAAAAAAACACACCGCGTGAAGCTGCCCAGCAACAGACAAAGATCCCCCGTATAGACTTAACAGACTGTAGTAGCGTCAGTCGCTGTTTAGGCGTAACACCTATGAATGTCGGCACGGCACACGAGGTGGGTGGCCGCCTTTGTCTTTCTGCTGGCGATGTTTGCACACCGCACTCGCTACTCATTTGAGGCTGAGTCGACCTAGGGGGAGGCCCATGACCGGTTCAGAAAGCCGTCATTAGCGTTGCCTGCCGTGAGCGTGACCCGAATCCCGGGGTCATACGGCCGGGTTCGCAGCGCGGCTGACGCCTGCGCCACCGCTCGCCCCCCACGGAAACCTCGACGACTCCGCAGCGGTCGGGCGGCGCGTCGCTCCACAGTTGCCAGGGATCTGCTTGCTTCGTCTGCCCAATGCGCAGAGCCCTCCCTCTCCGCCACGAACGCTCGGAAGTGTCGGAGCCTCCGCCTAACCGCGTCTCGAAGCCATGGCGAGCAAAACGGCGCTCTGGTTTACAGACGGCGGTGAGCAATGCACGGGCGCGGGACCCCCCTTTTTGTTTTTGTTACGGGCCGCTGGCGGCCCATCGCGAGTCGCCTGTGGCAGGGCGAGCTGCCACCCGTTTAGTGTCTCGTAAGGCGCTTTGATGAATTTGTGCAGAGGTAATAACGGCGGCTGGTGTGGAATGTCACGTCCACGCTTGGAGGTGGTGGAAAGAGAGGGAGAGGAAAAAAAAGAACCCAAACCCCTCGGTCCATTTACAATCGTGGCAGGATTTCTGCTATTGTGAAGTTCCAATCGATAACCCTCTCTGACAAAATAATACATTTGGGCGGCACGGTGGCGCAGTGAGCAGCGCTGCCGCTGCGGAGCGCGGAGCGCGCGGGTTCGATTCCCGGCTCGGGTGATGCGTGGGATATCGCTGATTGCCACACGAAACCGCGGTGTTTCGAGATCAAATTATTGGCTGTCAATCCCGATGTGACAGATTATCTGTGGTCATCCTGGCTATATTATTTGACGGACAAGAGGCGGTGGTGGTGGTGGGAGTGGTTAAAATAAACTTGCTCCATTGTTGTTTCAACTGCCGCACCGGGAGATTGAATTTAAGTGCTATTTTTTCTATTATTGTTGTTGTTGAGGACATGCCGTTCTCTCCGCAGCTCTGTGCAGCGCTTTGTGACCCTCGGGTGAAAAGCGCTGTATAAATGCAATTATTATTATTATTACTTCGCGACGTTTAGCCTCCAACGTTGGAGGCAATCTCATGCGTTCTGATGTACTTTATACGTTATGGGTACATTTTGCCAGTATACATATGTAACGAAGAGATAAGGTTTTTTACCATTTCTGGCATTTATAAGGGTATTAAGCTTAAACAGCTCGACCTGAGCTGCTAAGCATTGATATTGCATTGTCCTGAGCTGACTGCCTTTTGGCAACATCTGGCTGACACTGACAATCAGGCTCACAAGAAAGCCATGTCTGGTGTAGGCCAGTCAGTTTGAAGGACAATGCATACATTATCAAATCTTGTTTGCATATTTCGCCACAAGTATGTGTGGCTTTTGCAAACTAGACACTTTGTGAAAGGTGTCTATTTTGGAGTTTTAAGATCTCAACACCTTTATAATTGCCAGAAATAAAATAAAAACCTTTTCTATACGTTACATATTTTATACGTAATTAGAAACATATATATTTGAACAAATCAATCACCGCTCTCGACAACGCGGTCAACACAACGTTCGTCGTCGCTCGTTAATTCCCAAACACGGAGCCCTCTTTGATCGACTAACATCTATATTGGCGCACACGACACACACGTTACGCGTACGACGCACACATTATGCACACGACACACACACTGCGTATACGACACACGTCACACACACACACGCGGCGTACGGAGGAATGTAATGCCACTACCGCAACCGCTAGAGTTATTCCATTAGCCTGAAGGATTTTACTTCAATTCCAATTTGGCCTCGTTGGGGTGCCCAGTGAAAAGCCGCGACACCCAGGCAGTGGATTAGCTACCTAAACATCCCGAAGCAGCCGTCCAGGCAATCGGATTTAATCCAACGCTGGCGCCGGCACAGTGCATCTGCTCCAGACGGCCTCGTCTCGCTTCTTATGGCAGTGCCAGGCACACGTGTTACCCATCAGCCGGCATAGCCGGTCATTCGCCAAGGGGGACTGCGCGCCGCTCGTTCGTGTGGTGTCGTGATGAAGCATTTTTTATTTGATTGTGTTTCCCTCCCACCCACCCACCGACCGACCGAGGCAGTAATGAGTGTGCAACATGGGGCGATCGAATTAATAATAATGATGAATTATAATTCGAGCGTCTTGGCATCACCGTCATTGCAAATTAAAAAAAGCAAAAAATCAAAGCGATGACCAACTGGAGGACGACATCATGACCACACCACGTGCCCCGGGATTGTAAATACGACCGCAGCAGTGTAAAAAAATATGAGCAACGAAATAAAAAAAATTATCGCAGATGAAAAGAACAAACGAGAACGGATCGGCGGCCGCGCATGATCCTGTTGGGTCTCTGCACCACTGTGGAACGTGGGCCGAGGATTCTTCCATCGCTCCTCCTCTGTCAGGAGTGAGTGATGGAGCTGCCGTGTGCTGATCATTTGGTGGGAGCACTAAGCAGAAGCTAGTTTTGAGGAGGGACCCGCCTCTTGATTTGTGAACTCCGTGCGAGACGACAGGAGAGACATAGACAAGAGACAGGTACGATCATCATGAAGAGGGTGTGAAGTGGATAAGTTTGCCAACGGGGCCTCACAATGACTCAGCTATCCTCTGCCCCACCGCACCCAGCATTAGGGGCCCGGGGTCTCTAGAATCAAAACCAAACACCTAAGCGAGGCCTGGAAATAAAGACGCAGCGAGATTATTTACACAAACGACTAAAATGAGAGAGCGCAGACACGGATGAGAGAGTGGTTTAGTGAGATGAGACAGACACGAGGTGAGATGAGGAGAGGGGGGTCTTTTCCAAAGCTCCGTTAATCCACATGCCGGAAAACCGGCCAGCGCATAATTAGACGTTAAGCGTACCTCGTGCTTCCTGCCAATATCGGCACTGGGAAGACACATACGACCGGCTGTGCGTGACTCAAGTGAATTTATGTAACCACGTGGAAACTCCAGAGACCAGGGTGGTCATTGTTAATAGCAGTAGCCGCTTAAATCCGCTATCGGGTCGTGTGGGGCCGGAGCCTATTCCTGCAGACACTGGCGCACCGTCATGTGTGCAGCCCGACCACGCGTCCTGTGTCTCCCAGGATAGGCTGCGGCCCCACCACGACGCCCTATAGAGACCAAGCGGGTACTCATAATGAACGATCGGATCAGGCGAACGTGATCGCAGTGGGACGGACGCGCGCGCTGCATGCATGGAGGAGGTTTCGGTTCCCCAGCCTGGCATGGGGGTCATCCTCTCGACTGCGGAGTAAGTACCTCGACTCCAGAGTAAGTACCTCGACTCCGGAGTAAGTACCTCGACTCCGGAGTAAGTACCTCGACTCCTGAGTAAGTACCTCGACTCCTGAGTAAGTAGCTCGACTCTAGAAACCAAGAGCTGGGGAAATGATCTCCGTGGTCCGGCCACAGAGGAGAGTCACTATGTCGTCCCGGGCCACAGTTCCGTTTCGTCGTACGCGACGATCCGGTTTTGGCTTAATGGGAAGAATAATCGTTCATAATAAGAATTTCTAATAATTGCTTACATTTGTACAATAACGCCGTTCTTCAAAGGCGCTGAAGGGCTGTAGGAAACTGGGGGTGCAGCCACGTTTGCAGCCGACACTAAACCGCCAGACACTGCGTCCCAGTGTATTAATGATGGTATGGGCCAATCGATGAGTGTGTTTCAAACTGTGGGCGGAGAGCGGAGAACCCGGAGGAAATCCCACTCAGAACAGGGGCCAACGTGCAAACTCTACGCATTCAAGCGACCGTGACGGGAATGGAGCCACCTCGGGCGGGAGATTCTTTCTGTTGAGACGCAGATGTTAGCGCTGCGCCAGAATAATATCTTCTCGTCTGGGAACCACGGCGAGGCAGACAGGAGCAACACGCGGGGCGGATCTGGCCCGCGGAGCGTATTTTGCCGACCCGTGCGGTGGACCTGGGGAGCAGATGGTGGCAGATTGTGGCTGGCGCGAATCTGCTGAGCAGCAGCTGCGGGCTCTGGCGGCGGGGCAAGGGACGCGTCGGTGATAAGGTGCAGTGGCCGTCAACGGCTTTGGACCACGACGATGACATCTTGATCTCTCGGAAGCGGACACGCGTTCCTCTAACGCGAGTTGGCGCGGGGGGTGCAGATATCTCGGAAGATGACAAAAAACCCGTTCGCGCGGTGCGTTTGAGAGACCTTTTGTTGTTGTTGTTGAGATTCTGCGTGATCGCCGCGCCAATGTGTGGAGAGACGAGGCGCTGTCCCAAACCATTCCCCTCGAAGGGCGTTTGCCCCAACGGTACATTTATGGAGGAGGCAACACTTCTCAGTGATGAATCTACAACAGTGGGGCTGGGGGGCGGGCTGGCGGGCGGGCGGGCGGGGGTGGGTAGGAGGCGGCACGATATGGAACACATGGGCTGCTCCTGCCTGGGTGAGATGCATGCAATCGATCAGAAGATGATGGAAATGTTTCGGTTGAGGCCGCTCTTTGGCCTATAGCGCTTTGAAAATGGATAGAGTGAAAAATATCATAAATAGCACCGCGCACAGGGGTCAAGGCCTTGGTAAATTTCAAGGTCAAAGGGGTTTTTAGTTTTGTGTTGTTACAGTCATCTAGGATTCACCTCCCCCCTCCCCCCTCCCCCCAAGACGTCACCGCGTCGCTGTTCACTTGTCTTGAAATTTCTCAAGAAAAAAACACGAGAGCGTGAGCCGCTCAGTAGCAGTGGTGTCAGTTCAACACCACCTCCGTTTGCCATGCGCCAAGACGTATTTGCTCACGTGCGTCGTCCTGGGAGGGCGGCGCGGTGACCCAGTGGTTAGCGCTGTCGCCTCACAGCAAGAAGGTCCCGGGTTCGAATCTCTCGGCTCGGGTGCCTTTCTGTGTGGAGTTTGCATGCTCTCCCCGTGTCCGCGTGGGTTTTCGCCGGGCACTCCGGTTTCCTCCCACAGTCCAAAAGCATGCTGCTGCATAGGTTAATTGGCTCGCAGGCTAAATTGCCCCGCAGTGTCCGGCGATGGACTGGCGTCCCATCGTGGGTGTATCCCTGCCTTGCGCTCTGTGTCTGCCGCGATAGGCTCCGGCTCACCGTGACCCTGTATAGAACTAAGCGGTTTCAGACAATGAGATGAGATCGTTCTGGGACGCGGCAGCGTAACGACGCGGTCACTGCGCAGAGAAACCCAGCTCACAACCAACAGTGGCGAATATTTGCACCGGTTTGGTTCCTTCTCATAGGTCGACTCAGCCTTAACTGAGTGCCAGGTACGGCGCGTTAACATCGGCAGATTAACATCGGCAGATGAGCAGGACACTTGTCATAGGCAGTGCCCGGTGATGACCTGGCGTTCCATCGTGGGTATATTCCCTGCCTTGCGCCCTGTTTCTGCCGGGATAGGCTCCGGCTCACCTGTACAGGACTAAGCGGTTTATGACAATGCGATGCGATGCGACAATGTGTAGTAATCAACTCCTCTAGCGACTCTTGTCGGGGTGTCTGTTCCAAAGAAAATGACCCATTTCCTCCACCCATGTTAAATACCTGATCTCCCACCAGGCTGAACATTCACCCGGCGTCGCCCGGGTTCGTGGCGTGGCGTGAGCGGAACCTTGCGTTACGGCTCCCTCGCTATAAGAGCAGCGCAGACGGCCGGTGCACAGCAATCGATGTTGATAAACAACCGATGCAACAACGAATTATTATACGCTTTTCTTTTTTTAAAGCCACGGTGATGCGCTCGATGTTCGTAATCTGACGGCGAGTAAAGGTCGCGTGTTCGGCGTCATTCTCTCCACGACATGATCTTTGGCTTTCTCTCTCTCTCTCTTACCGAGACCCAGGCGGGGCCCCGCCGAGAGGCGGGGAGCATTGACTGACCACGGGGCACAACCGGGGGAGACTGTGTGCGCGTTGTGAGACATCTGACCATCGTGAAATGCGTTCTTATGAAGATGGTCCATCGATAACGTTCTCCCACGAGGAGGGACCTTAATATGGGCGTGCGGAAAGACATTGAGCAGGCCTGCACGTTTACCTGCAGGCTTTCTGTGCACAATGTGGCAGTCGGGGTGTCATTCCAGATTATTTCGGGTGTTCCGATTTTCCGGTGGTGTCACGTGACAACTCCGGAGAGGATCCGGGCCAGTGTGGTCTGTGGGGCTGTTCTCTCGGCTCGGAGCTGATCGTATCATCGCCATCTAGCGGTGCTTGTGAGAAACACGCCTGGCCTAAGCAGCCAAAGGCTTCGTAAAGGCCAGTTATACAAAATACCAACACGCAAATATCATTCGTCAGCCATTGTCTATCCACCGCTGAATGCCGTCACTTTCCCACACGGCCGTGCCGCCGGTCCATCGCGCTCCCGTCTGCGCTGCTCTCATCGCTCCATCTCCGCTGGGAACGTTCTCTCCATCGAAGTCTCACCGTTCCTCCGGCAACCGTTCCATTCGTCTCGACCTCCTGCCACCGTCCCACCCATCAAGTAGTCTGACGCAATCCCATTTATTTTTCTAAACGGTGCGGGCGATGTCTTAAACCTGTTTGCATTTTACCCTAATCCAACGCAATTCCACACGATCACCTTTCCGCACTCTCTTTGACCCATCTCCATTCCCTTTCGGCAATGTCCAAATTTTCTCATCCGAGTGTCATAGCATTCGTGAATTTGAACACAAATGACTTCCGAGGACAAACGCTGCGTTGTTTGCAAAGCGTCACGAAATTCATGCGATTGCATGATTTTTCATCCTCGATTCCATTGCGAGCATCGAGCCCTGCATACATGAATGTTGATCTTTGGCGTAATTGCTTAGGTGAACCTGAGCAAACGCATTTGTGCTACAGCAGCAAGCACCGGTTTGTTTACGATTGGTTCCTAGAGATTCGTCCTTTAGAGCAGGGATTTAAATGGATTTGGGATTTAGGGTACATTTGTACCGTGAAATGTGCCGTTGTATTGATGTCGATTGTCGCAGCTCGATGCCCGAGAATTGCTCTCCGTAACTGCTCTTCCGAGCGAGCCGTGTCGAGTGTTGGCTTCTCTCTCCTTCGCGACGTTTTCGCCTGCCGCCTTGGAGGATTCCCCAGGCGTTCCGAAACTGAACGCCTCCAACACCGAGATGCGAAACGCCGCGAAGGAGAGAGAAGAGGAGCACTCGAAACGGCTGTCCCGAGAGAACAGCTTTGGAGAGCAATCACAATACGAGGAGGCAACTCGAAGATCTATAAATGCAATTGTTATTATCCACACAGATCGATTAACGTTTCTGTTCCTGCGCTACCATCCACTGGCCACTTCACAGCCAGTGAATTTAACTTCATTATGCTGACCTGGAACCTTATCTGCATTATGCGGAGATCTCATCTCGTCTCATTGTCAGAAACCGCTTAGTCTTGCAGAGAGGTCGCGGTGAGCCGGAGCCTATTCCGGCAGACACAGGGCGCAAGGCAGGGGTATACCCACGATGGGACGCCAGTCCATCACCGGGCACAGCGGGCAATTTAGTCTGCAAGCCAATTACCCTATGCAGCAGCATGTTCTTTGGACTGTGGGAGGAAACCGGAGTGCCCGGCGAAAACCCACGCGGACACGGGGAGAGCATGCAAACTCCACACAAAAAGGCACCCGAGCCACGGTGGCTCAGTGGGTAGCGACAGCGCTACCCACTGAGCCACCGTGCCGCCCATTACGCTGCGATGGAACTGTGAATTGTGCCAAGTTTATTTCACCGAATTACGAGCTTGCCGTTGTGTGCGCACGCAGGTACAACGCAAATGAGTCATCATCATAGGCCCAGATTTCAGTGCAGGCCTCAAAAAAATAATAAATCTGCATTTCTAAGGGGCTTTCGCCATTAGAAACGAAAGTATCCCTCAACGTGGGAGGAGATACGTGGCGATGGAGGTGGAGGGGTGGGGGGCGCTCGCCACAGCTATCCCAAATGAACAGCTTTGGGAAATAAATGTGTCATTATGCAGAACGAGTTATGACAGCTGTGATGTGATGTGTAGCACACGTCACCTCTAAACAGGTCGCCCATTCGATCTCCCGGCGTGGCAGTTTAAGCAATGGGTGCGATCCTGAAAGTCCTCCCCAGGGCACTATAACTGCGTTCGCTGCTCTTAGTCGCTTAGGGTGACGCGTGTTTGGTGCGGTTAAATATATGTACTCCTACCTCGACTCAGACGTATGGCCTGAGCTAAGAGTGGGCCAAATACCACCCAGGGCTCGCTCTAGTGGAGGCTCTTCCACCAGGAGTGACGTGGACAAGCACTGCCTACAATTACAAGAGTAGGAGGTTTTACCGTTTCTGGCGATTATGCAGGTGTTAAGATCCCAAACACCAAAATAGGCACATTTCACAATGTGTCCAGTTTGCAAAAGCCACACATACTCGTGGCAAAATATGCAAACAGGTAGCTTTGATAACCTATGCATTGTCATTCAAACTGACCGGCCTCCACCAGGCAATGGCTTCCTTTTGAGCCTAATTGCCAGTGTCAGCCGTTGCCAAAAGACAGTCAGCTCAGGACAATGCAGTATCAATGCTTATAGCTTAGGTGGAGCTGTTAACGCTATGGGTACTTTTTTGCCAGTGTTAAGATCTTAAGATCAGTGTTAAGATCTTAAGATCTTAAGATCTTAACACTGTATAATCGCCAGAAACGGTAAAACCTCCTACTCTTATATATGTATACTGGCAAAAAAGTACCCATAGCGTTTGCCTACAATTGTTAGAATCCTACCTCGTCAGTTAGTCTGCATTTAAGCTGGAAGGAACCGTTGATCGAGGTACTTCTTTTTAACAGTTGTCCGGCGGGGAGGGGTAAGTAAGTTAGAACATCGCAGAGCAACAAAGGGCAGTAATTTAGTCTGGACAATTAACCTCGGCAGCATCTTTTTGGTGGGAGGAAACCCACGCGGACACAGGGAGAACGCGCAACCTTCACATGGAGAGGCACCCGAGCCGGGAATCGAACCCGGGAGTTTGTTGCTGCGAGGCAGGAGCGCTTCTCGCCGCGCCGCCCCTTGTCTCCAGACCGCATCTCAAGGCCCTGTGCTGAGCGTTGTTGCTCTGTGCGCGTATCCTGGGGACAGGGGGCGCAGGCGTGATTTTATTGACTTGAGACACAGCAGGAGAGGGTGATGGACTGACGTCCCGTCGTGGGTATATCCCCTGCCTTGCGCCCTGTGTCTGCCGGGATAGGCTCCAGCTCACAGCGACCCTGTACACGACTAAGCGGTTTCTGACAATGAGATGAGACAGCAGGAGAGAGCCACAGGCAGAGGAAAACAATACGGTCTTGAGTTAGAAAGCGGCCAAAATCATACAGCCACCGCCACGGGAGGTCCGGTCAGCTGGAGTTCCTGACGATGAGGGCAGAAGAGCGGTCTCACACCAAGCGCCGAGGTTGACTCGGAACTGGAAAGGCAATGACACCCTGGCTCAAGTCCAGCTGAAGACTTGCGCGCTCGTCTGTGCTACTTGTAGCCGGCGCCAACCTGCACCGTCTCTCTGTACCCAACGATACGGCCGCCGATCGCACGAGAGACTGCAGGCCGGCGCCTCGGCCAGCCAGAACGTCAGACACCAAGGCTTTGAATCCACACGTAGCTTCTCTCGAAATGATGATATTTATTTACTCTGCAGACACGCACCTTCAAACACGCCCACCGACACACGAAGGCACATCATAGCTCCACAGCCCTCTGTCACGCTTCACTCACACTGAGGAACGCTTCCGCAAGGCTGGGCGTTCCCATGCTGACACGACAACATTTTTTAATATGTGCGACCGTGCATATGTACAAGTCATTGCCATAGCCACCGGTTACTTACTCAACGACACATACGGGGCGGAGGAGGCCAGAGCCGTGGCTGTCATCTCGCGCAAAACAAACAAAACCGAAACAAGTGACCCCCCCAGCATAAACACCGGCTCAGCTTTTAAGTGTAATTGAAATTAATTTATTGAACGTGACCTACGCATCCGACCTTGCTATTGCAACGCAGCTCATTAACACTCTCGCCACAGCTCGAGCCGATGGCCCAAGCCTTTGTCACCGATGATCACACGTGCAAAAACGCATCGCACTCAATTTGGCTCCGCTTTTTTTTATTATTTATTTTTATTGCCCGGCTTCCCAGAATTAAAATTATTCATTTGTCAGACCATGATCAGTGCCTCTCTTTGTAGCGGGGCCGAGTGAACAAGCCGCTGCCGTTCGTTGCTGTGCCGCTCAGCGGGTGAATTGGTGAGATGTGAAACGTGGTAATTATTAATTACTATGGATTATTAATATTATTTAGCAGACGCCCTTCTCCAGGGCGACCTGACATCATTATAGAGGTGTAGTGAGGAATCCACAGAGAGGCGAGGGGAAGGCAGCCATGCATTCAGCCGGCGTCAACATTTGCCAGACGATTTTGTGGCGTTGCCCTCCGCAGGCCGTTCTATAAAAATAGGCGACGATGCAACGCCCAGCGAGATTTGTGAGGTTGTATTTTTGTTTGTGGGGAGGCACCGTGGCCCAGTGGGTAGCGCTGTCGCCTCCTCACAGCAAGAAGTTCCTGGGTTCCATTCCAGTCTCGGGTGCCTTTCTGTGTGGAGTTTGTGCGCTCTCTCTCGCTCTCTCTCTCTCTTCCTCTCCCCATACCCGCATGGGCTTTTCGCCAGGTGCTCCGGTTTTTTTCTCCCACCGTCCAAAGTCTCGCCGCTCGCTGTCTCCAGGTTAATTGGTCCTGCTGAGTTAATTGCCCCAAAAAAAAGCGCGTCTCACAGCAAGAAGGTCCCGGGTTCGAATCTCGGCTCGGGTGCCTTTCTGTGTGGAGTTTGCATGTTCTCCGCGTGTCCGCGTGGGTTTTCGCCGGGCACTGCGGTTTCCTCCCACAGTCCAAAAAACACGCTGCTGCATAGGTTAATTGGCTTGCAGACTAAATTGCCCGCAGTG
>JAZEWT010000018.1:18147660-18163863 GCA_036362905.1 Mordacia mordax | reverse complement strand
AGAAAGGCACCCGAGCCGAGAGATGCGAACCCGGGACCTTCTTGCTGTGAGGCGTCAGCGCTAACCACTGGGCCAGCGCGCCGCCCTCGGGGCTAACCGCACAGTTTAATGCACAGTTCGTGCCGGGCAGGCCGCCCTGGTTAACGCTGCAGTGACAACACCAACCGCAGGAGCGATGATGGTGGAGTGGTTTCCAAACACATCGCGGGCGATCATGCAATGAAATGCACCCACGCCGACGGAACGAGTTTACGAACAGACGCACACAAAGACAAATATCCCCCGTACAGGATCAACAGGCGAATGGGTCAAGTGCTTTTAGCGAATACCTATAAAAAGGAGAGCATGGCACCCGAGGGAAGGGTTTGACAAACATGCCACCAAGACAGTTTCCTCAATGGCGCTATTTACAAACCACACCATGCACTCGCAGCTGCACGGTGTGCGAGTGAGTAGTGCTGTCACCTCACAGCAAGAAGATCCCGAGTTCGATTCCTGGCTCGGGTGTCTTTTCTGTGTGGAGTTTGCGTGTTCTCCCTCTCCGTTTCCACGCGGGTTTTCGCCGGGTACTCCGCTTTCCTCCCACCGCCCAAAGACACGCTGCTGCCTGGGTCAATTGGCCCGCTTGAATAAATTTCCCCCAGTGCCCTGCGATGCACTGGCGTCGTATACTGGGTATAGCCCCGCTTTGCACCCTCTGTCTGCCCGAATATGATCCGGCCCCCCGCGACCCTGTACCAGATTATAACGGGTATTGATGATGATGATGATGATAAGAACTCATTTGAGGTCGAGTTGATCTAGCGGAGGCCCAGGACTGGTTCAGGAAATGACCACTAGTGGTGGCTGTGAACGGAAATCGAACTCGGGTTGCTGGGGTGCAGCAAACCGCTACGCCGCTGCACGCACACACGAACACACAATAAAACCCGTACGTTACGATGGACTAAGAGTCGCATAGTGCTGTCGACCTAAAAATAATAATCGCATATGTACAGCGCTTTGCACCCGAGGGTCACAAAGCGCTGCACAGAGCTGCGGATATAACGGCACGTCAACAACAATGACATTTTGAATGGAAAATCAGCAACAATATAAATATTGGGGATTTTTTTATATATTATATACCCATCGTTACTGAGAAAATATGGAAAATCTGATCTGACTTTCAACTAAAAATTTTTAAATGCAAAGTTGTCAGCGTTTATAATACATATCTTTTAAAATGGGTTAATGTAACATTTACCGTGGAATAATAATAATAATGGGCGGCGCGGTGGCCCAGTGGTTAGCGCTGACGCCTCACAGCAAGAAGGTCCCGGGTTCGAATCTCTCGGCTCGGGGGTGCCTTTCTGTGTGGAGTTTGCATGCTCTCCCCGTGTCCGCGTGGGTTTTCGCCGGGTACTCCGGTTTCCTCCCACAGTCCAAAAGCATGCTCCTGGATAGGTTGATTGGCTCGCAGACTAAAATTGTCCCGCAATGCCGGCGATGGACTGGCGTCCCGTCGTCGGGTGTATTCCTGCCTTACGCCCAGTGTTTCCGGGATGGGCTCCGGCTCACCGTGACCCTATGTAGGATTAAGCGGTTTCAGATAATGAGAATAATAATAATTGCATTTCCAGAGCGCTTATCACCCGAGGGTCACAAAGCGCTGCAGAGAACTGCGGAGTGAACGGCGCGTCAACATCAAGACAGTCATATAGCACCAATAAATTAAAAAAGGACGTAAATAAGCCATTTAAAAAAAAATGTCAGGAGCTCATGATCACACCCACACACATCTTCCGAAGCATGTGCTAGAATTTAACTTGTACTTGAAAAGTTAATATTTTTTTCCAAAAATATATTTATTTAACAAAAGCCACGTAATTATTTGGTAAAAATTTTACATGGTTAATAAATGCTATGTCATTGCCCACAAAGACAAAGACACATGCGTGTATGGGCATTTTAAAGATTTGTGCTCAGTTTTATAGCAATTAGTTTTGCAGCAAGCGTCTTGAGGCAGATAGAATATTCTCTAAGCATTGCTATTATTAATACAATTATTAATAGTGGAGGGCGGCGCGGTGGCCCAGTGGTTAGCGCTGACGCCTCACAGCAAGAAGGTCCCGGGTTCGAATCTCTCGGCTCGGGTGCCTTTCTGTGTGGAGTTTGCATGCTCTCCCCGTGTCCGCGTGGGTTTTCGCCGGGCACTCCGGTTTCCTCCCACATTCCAAAAGCATGCTCCTGGATAGGTTGATTGGCTCGCAGACTAAAATTGTCCAGCAATGCCTGGAGATGGACTGGCGTCCCGTCGTCGGGTGTATTCCTGCCTTACGCCCTGTGTTTCCGGGATAGGCTCCGGCTCACCGTGACCCTATATAGGATTAAGCGGTTTCAGATAATGAGATGAGATGAGATAATGAGATGAGATGAGATTAATAGTGGACTGTAAAAATAAATAATAAATGGACTTGCTTGCCTGCAGTGTTCTGGTTTGCATGCACGGCACTTGTCAAGTCAATCCACTGCTGGATGAGGGCCTCTTAATTCCCGTGGTCATTGGTACTGTTTGACCGTACTTGTTGCTCAGCGCAGGTGAGTGTGTGGGCAGCGGAGGGGGTGTGTGGAGGCTCTGTTGTCACTGATCATTTTAGCCGTGAGGATCAAACCCGGGCTGTCGGGTTTATAGGTTTACAGCGGCACTCTCACCACCGTGCCACCGTTGCACTCTCTACGGCAGCCAATTGGCTCCGTTAAGGGAAAAAAAACACGTACTGATGTCCGTTTTCACGTGAGAGGCAAGACGTCACCATGGAGGGAGGCAGATTATAAGCGATTTAATATTGTTCTTACTGTCCATTAGCGCGACACGTTTTGGCGATTTACAATGGTTTTCACGGACAGATGTAAATTTAAATGGGCAGACGGCAACCTTGGGAGGAAACTAAATACCCAGCAGAGGTCACGACCCTTGCCAGTCACAATCATCTCAAGCGGAGAGCACATCTGCTCAGCCCAACTTACTCACGAACGTCGAACAAAAAAGCCAAACGCTTGATCGCTTGAATGCTTTCAGGTGCGCCGACCTGAATATAACGGAACAAGCGTCGGAGACGTAAAATAATCATCATCATCATCATCATCTACAGCCCCAGCAAATCCAGAGTTGGTTTATCGGCATGCGGGTGGCGAGGGAGTCAGACTTGGATATTTGCACCGCTCGAAAAATATCTGCCTGCCGTGGAAGAGTAGACCAAATTACCCTGTGGAGGATCTCTCCAGAGCAAGGTCACCAACCTTTGAGAAGCGGCGCCATACGCGTTAAATTATTCACTCGTTTTTTTATTAATGGATCTGCGTCCTGCCACTGATAGGCTTGGCCTGCAAAACGCGGCGTAGTAAATACTCGCATCGAATCGTTTGTCAAACAGCATTCATCACGTCCGGTGAATTGAGAGACTGACAGAGGCAGTCATCTTGCACGCCACTCGGTCAGTTGTTTTTTTTTCTCCATTCAAGCTGGAAGGAACCGTTGAGCTATGCTGCTCTTTTAAACAGTTGTCCCGCTCAGAAGGGTTACAACTCGTGGCACACGTACCGTACTCTGCTCTCGAAATCTCTTTCCCAGCAGTGGCATGAGCAGGTGAATTCAGCTCAGCACCTGTGAATTCATAAATCCACTCGGCGTTTGAGAGCCTACGCATGCCGCTTTGGTGGTTGGACAGCTCGTTGACTATACTTCACCGCAATGGTCCGAGCGGATTTAATTGTGGGGACCTTTTTTTTTTCCCCCAGTACGTGGAACGATGAAGAGAGAGGAAACGCAACATTGTACAAATGTTACGAATTATCATTATCAGATCTAACGCTGGTGAGAAAAGGCCACAAAGCAGGCTCTTTCCGCTGTTAGCCAATGAATTTCCAGGACAATGCAAAATGTATCTTTACTATACGTCGTCTAAATCGTCTGCGTGTGTTGCGCTGCCCGGTCCAATGTGTATTCAGCCTTGTTTGTTTTTTTTTGCATCGGGGACCATGAGAAACGTTATTCCGTTCCGCTCGACACCGCAATTGTATATGGATGGGATGACAATAAAGTTTATCTCTCCATCAGTCCGTATTGTTTGCGTGCTTTACGACGAGCGAGCGTGGTTTATCCAAGGGTGACTCGGCGCAACAAAGGTGGCAATTTGGTTTTTTGTTTGATCCCCAACGTTTTAACACCTGCATAAGAGAGAGAGAGAGAGAAAAAAAACCCGGTAAAGCATTTTATCTTTGTAATCAGAGCAGGTTTATTGAATGAATAGGCAGAAGAAGGAAAGTTTGATATCGCTTGTCGCTAATGTTAGCCGTGAACGGGACTCACATCTACTCTCGCCAGATTCATTGCTCTCGATGCGCTGTGCGCTAACCGTTGCGCCATCGCTCTCCTTTAAAGACCTCACAGTACCATAAATATATAAAATAGAATATGCTCGTAAAAGTGACTGCTTTTACTTTTCAAATGTGCTCATAAAACAAAGTTTTTTTTTACTGTTTGGGAAAGTCTGCAGTTATGAATGCGATATAGTGTCGCCGTTACAGTATTTTGCATTCGCTCAATACAGTGCATTATTTTAACATAAAAATGAAACTTTACGTAATCTTGACGTGTCGGTGGGGATCTATAGGACTTGCCGCCCCTCGCAACTGGGGATTCTAAGTCGAGTCCGGGATCAAGATCAATCATTGTTCTATCTCCTATAGTTCTGTTCACCATTAAGCCAAACCATTCAAAAAGCATAGTCATGTACATGAATGGGAGAAAACAAATCTCTCTAAATTGTATTTAGTGTCAACTGCTCGTGTCTCCTTATAGCTTTTCACTGCTCGATCTATGAGAATTGCTCTCAAGAGCTACTCTCTGGAGATAGCCGTGTCGAGCGCCCCACCTCTCCACCTTTGCTATGTTATGCCTACCACGTTGGAGGCACAGTCAGACGTTTGAATTCGTTTTTTGCAACAACAACAGAAAAAAAAACCCATTTGCAGACTCCTTACCTCCATTTTTCCCTCATCATCCGCAATTACCTGCAAACACTTCCCCACAAATAAGCCGAGTGAAATTCACGGTTAATAGGAACCAGACGATATACTTCTCGCAGTTCGGAGCGGGTTACTCCCTCACAAAACGCCGCGGCGATCGAAACAGCCTGCGTTCAAAAGCCTTCGAAAACTAGTACGCGACATTTTTTAAGCCGTGTAAAAATCAAGTTAAAAAAAAAAGAAAGAAAACGTTGCCCAAAATGAGGAATCCGCCGCATGTGGAGAGCTGTTGAATGCAGAGGCGTTGGAAAATTGTAAATCCTTCACTCCCCACCACCCACCCACCACTCCTCACCAGTGCCCTTCAGTGAGCTTGGTGGGGGATAGGCAGCTTGGCAGAGCAGAGGTCACAGCAAACCCAAGCAAACTTCCAGTCTCAGCCTGCACTTCACCCACCACCCCCCACACCCCCCACACACTCCGTGCACAAAGGCGTAGTTCTCAGCAGATGGAATTCCAAAATGGTTACAGCTCACAATAGGACCCCTACTTGCGAACTTCCTATATGCCGGGCGGGCGTTTTTTGTGGCTCTCGATTTGATCTGAATTCATTAATAGTAAATGTGTTTCGGCTCACACTACATTGTTATATTTTTTTTTCTAACGCTATTGAGGGAGGGGGAATTATTCGTGACCCTCAAGAAATGTTGCGCTCCGTTTATTGACAAAATGTGCCAACCGCGTTGTACTTTTAAAACGGCCATCATCTCCGCGGCTTTGTCCAGCCCCGACGCAAGTTATGCGAGGTCGATCTCCACATTTGTGCCCATTTTTAAGAAACAAACAAACAAACAAACGCATTCTCCTTATCAGCCAGACGAGTGGTACAAACCCAGTAAGTAAATCAAGTGCTGACGCCACGCATTTGAACTGCGCCGAGACCGTTTGAACCGCATCCGCGTGGCTTTCGTCATCGATTCGCGGTGGATGCATATAACACCCGGCCACCAAACAGCTGTTTCATATAAATCATCCTCCCATCTTCCACTCCTCGTGCCATTTTTTTCCTCCTCTCAGCCGTGCTCGCACGGAAACAACCAACATAGGCACGTCCACGCACGATGCGGACAGACCTGGCTCTGCGCGGCACTCGTGCCTTCCCTGTGCCGTGAGATTCCCACCCCCCCCCCAATGTCCGTCCCTACGCCTAACACATCAATACAATTATTATTTATTACAAGCGCTGTACTTTTTTTTTGTTCTCGAGGCGAGGAGTGAAGCGCCACGCACAAAAGAACCTTTCAGTAGGCACGGTCCAGCACGCTTCATATAACACGTGCTATTAGAAAGTCTGTCTGGGCATGTGTCAGGATATCGTAAAGCCCTCCATGCAGCTGTTTGCTGTATTTCAACAGCTCCCAGACTTTTGACATTGTTACCCACACGTAGCCCTAATCCGTCTTTTCCAATGTTCGCCGTTTCATTCTCCCACACGGCAGATGTGTGACATCCCTTCTGTAAGAAAAAAAATAATAACACTTTTTTTTTTGGTAAAAACGCTTTGTCAATAACACCGTGGACCTTAAAAGATAAACCGATTTAATAGGTGACATTTCGTGCCCAAATCTCTTTTTCAAGGCGTAAGTGACGAATGCCACAAACATCGTCCATTACATACTTTTTTTTCATATTATCAGGTCACGCAAGCGCCCCTGACGAATGTGTCAATTGTTTTATTATTGTCTGAGTTTGCGCACCACTGTCAAGACAGCGAGCACCAGGATTTACTTCAGGTTGCTTTCCGGATTACAAACACAGCCACCAAGCACGTTTGTTGCTGTGTCGCAGGAATCCCGGAGCTATAGCTTGCAAAGCTCACCGACTACTCTCTGCTGTAATAATAAACATCTGCCAATGTTGGGCCAACATTGGCGCGTGTTTGATCTCTCGAAGCAACTTTGGCCAAACGTCCCGTGTTTACTGGGGGTCACCGGGTCCTCAGCGTTTCCTCTAACTGTATAATAACTCTGATCACCAATTCATTCCCATGCACCGTGGTTAATTCCCCAGATATACCCAGGCAGCTGCCCACGTACGAGTTTCTCTGCACTACATCTTGAGATGTCACCACCATTAACACGGTCATATTTTGATTTAAGGCTCTTAAAAATCGCGCGAACCTAGCGGTTTTTAGCAGCAACAAGAGAATTCCACGAGCCATCGCGTTTCTCATCTCATCTCATTATCTGAAACCGCTTAATCCTATATAGGGTCACGGTGAGCCGGAGCCTATCCCGGAAACACAGGGCGTAAGGCAGGAATACACCCGAAGACGGGACGCCAGTCCATCGCCCCCATCGCGTTTGTAAAGTGAAACAATATCGCGGTTCGGGACATTTCCTCGCAATCGCTCCGCCGGGCCTGCCAAGCTTCTTCCACTCAAAACCGAAGCTACGCTGTGATAATTGGAGGTGTCCTACGAGGGATATTCTCATCTCACCACCACTCTCGAGTTGTGCTGCACAATATTTCTATTGAATCTACACAACTACTGCACTGGCCGACTGACTCAGCACCGAGGCTACCGTTACTGTGCCCCTGGGTATTTAGCGATTCCACCATTAGCATAATGAGCAGTGACATCGCCGTGTTGAAGGAGGGAACAGGTGAACTACAAAAGAAAATAACACCGCGGTTTCGGAGTCCCTAATAAATAATAATTATCGATGCGCGGGTGTATCTTCTTTGACCCTTCCAAAAATGCCGCCACTCATTTGAACACGGAAAGGCAGGCTGGGAAAAATGTACAGAAATACAAGGAGTTGGTTGGGATGCGTGCGAGGGGGATTTGGAGGGAAAATTGGGCAGAATAGGGAGGAGGGGGGGTTCCTAAAGGGTCCCCCCAAGGACAGCTAAAGTAGGAACAGCAAGATAGACAGGGCCCTAGTGGGCCAAATAAACACAAAACTTAAATGACTTCTGGTCCCCCCAACTCCCCCCCCCAAGCTCCGGCCCCAAAAAAACCTACACAGCTCTCTGCCGGGAAGAGAAAAAAAAACTATAAAGCATCCTCTCCATGGCCCATGCGCAGGTGACGCTCGCTCACCTATCCGTGCGGGGAGTTCGACTCACTTGACAGCCAGCGTCCTCCGTCTCAAACCCACACGGAGACGTCATCATGACGCGTGGCATTTCGCTTCTTTTTTTAAAATCTCAACCACGGGGGTGAACCCAGACTGATGTGTCTAAGCCATCAATTCATCGGAAGGTAAATGGAAAGAATTTATAGTATATATATACGGATTTAGAGGAATGGCTTACCATTTAATAAATCCAGCAACAATCCAAATGGTATAAGATTACAATATATTTGTAAACTGGCAAAAAAGTACCCATAGCGAATCCAGAGAGAAACTGCGCATTACATATATTTCGCTAAAAGGAGAAGAGAGAAAAAAACTACCTTAGTCTCGACAAGCCTGACCTTCTTTAACCAGGAGCGAACCTCAGTGCTAAATTTTAAATTAGCTTGCCCCTGCTCCAGTAAGGATATGACATGAAGAAGCTCTACTTTGGGCGCGTATGAACATTTCAAAAACAGTGTACTTCAATAACAGCAGAGGTGAGGGGTCGCTTGTGTGCAGACATTCATACAACTTTAACAAGGTCTCGTTCAACTGAAAGACACACGACCGCCGTAATGAAATGATGCAGAAAATGTCGCTGTGAATACATAAATAGCATTGGACCGGGACCACGCTCGTGTACTCTAAGTCAGTCTTCTGACGCAGCACGGAATATAATGGGGCTGTTGCAGCCGGCACTATCCGATTTGACACTAATTTCTCAACGTACATGCAAAACATCAATACCTTTCAGTCGGAGCCCTGCTGAGTACGCCGCATTTGCTTGTGGTCTTCATACATAATGTCAGACTTCATTAAGTCTTTCAGCGCGATCATAGTCGTCTTCAAAAACAGACTATCGAGTCCTCTGGGTCCTTCAGATTTGAAGTCTTTTTGTTCTGAATGGGGGCACGGACCATTTACAATTCTTTAACGCAATGCACAAAAAACAATGGGGGCTGTGATGATGATGTTTGTAATGCATGCGGCGCTCACTGCCATACCTTCAGGCCATTAAAATGTCTGCATCTTATTCTTGATCGTAAATATAAAACACTGTGATTCTGCAACTCTACAGTTGAAGGCGTTCTTTAATCACCCACGTGTTCGAGAGACTTCAAACGCCGCGCGTCAATAAGGTAGATTGTTAATGCGTCAAAAAAAATATAACACTCTGCCAACACCAACATTTTGTAAAAAGCTGCCCTTGAATTGTGACTCAGTGGACTGCTGTTGCAATTTCCAGCTGCGATACGAAGCAGATTTTGTGTTATATTTGTGCGCTCCAACGGGCGAGGGAGAGTTTAATCGCACAACAATCGGCTCACGAGCGAATGGTGGCGATGAGTCCGATTATTTCAGAGGCACTCGAGAAATCCTCATCTCATTGCCAAGAAACCGCTTGGTCCTGTACAGGGTGGCGGTGAGCCGGAGCCTATTTCGGCAGACACAGGGCGCAAGGCAGGGATATACCCACGATGAGACGCCAGTCCATCACCGGGCACTGCGGAAAGCAATTTAGTCTGCAAGCCAATTAACCTGTGCAGCAGCATGGTTTTTTTGTACCATGGGAGAAAACCGGAGTACCCGGCGAAAAACCCACGCGGACACGCCTCGGGTGCCTTTCTGTGCGGCGTTTACCAGACATAAAAGCACCCGCGGCGAGATGCGAACCCGGGCCCTTCTTGCTGTGAGGCGACAGCGCTACCCACTGGGGGCCACCGTGCCGCCCTGCTCGTAACATCTCCGCGCCAATCCGGCTCCCTCCCTCTACCCCGTCTCGTGTTTACCTCGATTTTGGGACTGCATCGTGGCGGCGCGGATTAACATTTCCGATCGCCGTCGCTAATTAGGACCCATGAAGGTGAGGGAGTCGTTATTCATGGACGCTTTCCAAGGAACACAGAAATGCAAATCGCCTAACGTGAATGACGCCAAAAGAAAAGGCACCACTCACAGAGCCATGACAACCACCCTGAGCTGCCAGAGCTTTCTCACAGTAGGCCTGTTTGCCAGGTCAGAGGTCCTGGACGGGCGGTGGAAAGACCTGGTAGTTTCGAAAGGGTAACCCAAGCAGGAGGCATCACGTCTCAGGCATTAATGCAGGGAGAGAGCGCCAGGCGCGGGTCAGGAACTGCCGCTCGGAGGTCACGAGCTATTAACAAATGGCAGCGGGGCCTTGTCGTGACACGGAAGGCCTGAGGGGACGGCTGCTGTCAAGGCACTGTCAGAGCCCTGAGCACAAGGGCAACACGAAAGGCCCACGGAGGGGAGGCCCCACCGTAGGCCCCGAGCAAGTCTCGGAGACGGTGCCCTGCTGCGGACGCGTTGTCGGCTGCCAGCGAGGTCAGGCGCGACGCAGAGAGGCTCGCGGAGGAGGTTAGAAGCCACAGACACGAGGCCCGCGATTCAATGGCGTGCGCCAGATTATCAAATTCCTGACCACACGCCCGAAAAACGTTGGCCACTCAGGCGGTGGGAGAGATTTACCGCCCCAAAGACACGTGCCCGCCAACAATGATACATTGATGTGAAATGTACACATGCCCCTGCTAAGCGAGGTCCAGGAGCCGCTTCTTTTTGAAGGAGATATATGACATTGTTAGCAATGTTTGTGTGTTTTTCGGAGGGCTGTGTGGAAAATGCCTGCAATGTTTTTTTTTTCCACATGAAACGTCCGGTGTTATCGGCAGTCATCCCACCGGGACCCACTTACAAAAGATCCCGCACCTATGCTCGGTTCAGGCTCTTTTAAGTCACATTACAAGGGGGAGCCAATGGATTTATTTATTTTTTAACATCTGTGTTGCGACATTTGTTTTCATTTTCTCCACAATCCAAATACATGCTGTGGTCGAGATTAATTGGCTATGCTCACTGAAATGTCCCTTTAATCTACTGGCGTTCCATCGTGGGTATAGCCTGATGATGATGATGATGAAAAATGACGAATTGACCCTTGGTCGCGTTGGGCTCAAGGATGAATTGAGATTGTGAAGTTGGAATTTCACAGTTGGGTTCTCAGCAAATAGCCGCTTGCAAAAGTACCTGCGACCAAGTGTGCCGTGCGGACACGATTCAGACGTGCCGGTGGAAAAGCAGCGCAAGCGGGTTTGCAGTGTGCGTTTATAACGTAACCACATCGAGGAGTTGTTCTTCAGAGCCGCTGTTTTCACCAGAGCGCTGCTCCCCCTTTCGCCTTTGCAACATTTCGCCTGCCCACGCTGGAGATATCATCAGGCTTCCGAAGCAACTTGTACAAAAACTGTCATACGCTGAGACGTGAAAACACAGCGTGGCCCAGATGTTGTGTAAATTCCATTAAATTGACGAGCAATTTTGTTCCTTTGCTCCATCATTTCGCTGTTAAATAACTCTTACTTATGCATTACAAATGGCCGGTGCAAGTCTACATACTCTTGAAGAAAGGCTTGCCGAGTGCATATGGGCTCATTAAAGAGCACAATCCAGAAAAAAAACAACTCCATGAAATGGTGGTCAGAATACATTTGAACCCACCCTGTACATTAAGAACCAAGCGCCTTCACGCCATGAATTCGAGGGTCACTGGCTCAACATGGACGCGAGCCTCCGAATGAAATCGGTGGCATCGCTCGCTTATCCGAACATCAGCGACGTGTTTTTGTTTCGAGAGAGACTGAAAAATAATGCGCACAACCCTGGCGGAAAATTACCAAAAATTACAGATGTTCGTTCAGGATAGTCTGACCTAAACCAGGCCTGCGCTCTCCGTATTTAATAAACAAACTTGTTTTTTTCTTTCGTCAATGATCGCTTCCCGTCGCTGCTCCTTGGGCGGAGGTGGCCCGGGGAAGGGGGGGGGAGGAGGACTGGGGGTACGGAGCTACAGGATCCAAGCTTGTTGAGCCAACTGGCTGATGGAGAGTGGGGCCATGAAGCCAGGCCGTGCTGCTGATCCTGGAATGCACAATGGATCGTTCCTTGGCTCCCGAGCCAGGTTGCCAAGTGGCGGTGGAAATGTGGCAGACAATTGCGCGAGAGGAAGCTCTGCGATTTAAGATGCGCATTTCGGGGCACTTTTTATGGATGTGCGCGATCATTAACGGGAGCACAAAGAAGGTGTTGACTTGGGAAGAGCGAGTCAACCAGCAAAGACTGCGTTTCGCTTACAAATAATTCATCCACCTTGCTTTATAAAAGAGGAAAAATGCTCGTAAATTTGAGGCAGTGGTGTTGGATGTACTTGGACTGGATTTCTATATCCACGCTTGGATGATGATGATGATGATGATGGGTGCATTCGGGTTTATGACTCTGCCAAACCATTGATTTATTCCACGCAAAAAAGCCAAGCGTTCGAAAACTATAAATATTTGCGTTGGCAATGACATCCAGTGTGGACTCTTTGGGTGATTTTGAAATGTTGACTGCGACGATGTCTCGTTTGTGGAGAGGCCTGCTGTTCGGTGTTCCCGCGCATCTGCTGCGCCGCTGTACGGAGGGAGCCACGTGAACACGAACTGCAGTGCAGTCCCATCTCATTGTCAGAAACCGCTTAGTCCTGTACAGGGTCGCGCGGTGAGCCGGAGCCTATCCCGCAGACACAAGACGCAAGGCAGGGATATACCCACGACGGGGCGCCAGTCCATCACCGGGCATTGCGGGACAATTTTAGTCTGCGAGCCAATCAACCTATCCAGGAGCATGCTTTTGGACTGTGGGAGGAAACCGGAGTACCCCGGCGAAAACCCACGCGGACACGGGGAGAGCATGCAAACTCCACACAGAAAGGCACCCGAGCCGAGAGATTCGAACCCGGGACCTTCTTGCTGTGAGGCGTCAGCGCTAACCACTGGGCCACCGCGCCACCCTTTTTTAGCCTGACGGCCAATTGTGCGGAGGATTTTCAGGTTTGTGTCGCCGTGTCATTTGAGCAGGATGTCCGACGTTTCTGTTGACGTGCGAGGACCTGACTGTATAACTTACCTGGGCAAACAACTTTCTCTTGCTTTTACCGTGATAGACGGACGTCTCATTGTTAAACAGAACGATTTAGCCAGTGGGCGGCACGGTGGCCCAGTGGTTAGCGCTGTCGCCTCACAGCAAGAAAGTCCCGGGTTCGAATCTCTCGGCTCGGGTGCCTTTCTGTGTGGAGTTTGCATGCTCTCACCGTGTCCGCGTGGGTTTTCGCCGGGCACTCCGGTTTCCTCCCACAGTCCAAAAGCATGCTGTTGCATAGGTTCATTGGCTCGCAGGCTAAATTGCCCCGCAGTGCCCGGCGATGGACTGGCGTCCCATCGTCGGTATATCCTTGCCTTGCGCCCTGTGTCTGCCGGGATATGCGCCGGCTTCACCGTGACCCTGTATAGGACTAAGCGGTTTCAGACAATGAGATGAGATGAGATTTAGCCAGTGGGCTGGCAGCCTCTGCATGCGGGATTCCCTCACAGCTCCATTGGACGCGGACCAGTCATCACACCGCACGCGCAGCACAACCCAAAAGCACCGCCGCACAACCACGAGCGGCCCACACAGTCGGTGACACGCGCGGTGCGATCCTGAAAATAATTTCTGGTGTTGTTCGGGGCTGATGTGAAATTGTCTTCAGTCAACTGGCGTGCGCTCTGAGACGCGTTACCGAAACCAAGTGAGTTACGTCTTTGGCAGTTACCCACGGCAGCAATAATTGCTTTCGCTAATGAATCTTCCTCTGCTCGCGCGTTGGGGGCAGTGGTTCACATAATGTACTGTACCGCGAACCCGACAACATGGGGATCGATTGTTGGCCATGGCTAAGCTCGGTGGCGATGAGGACTAAATGCCTCATCTCTTCGAGGGTCACTCAGCCAACCCGACGTGGGGAAGTATGGCAAAAACAACTCCCAACAACAGCCGACAGGGCATGCGGAGGCCTTGATCAAGCAGTGGATTGACACGAATGCATGTTAGCCATCGCACGCGTATATATCTCATCTCATCTCATTGTCTGAAACCGCTTAGTCCTTTACAGGGTCACGGTGAGCCGGAGCCTATCCCGGCAGACACAGGGCGCAAGACAAGGATATACCGACGATGGGACGCCAGTCCATCGCCGGGCACTGCGGGGCAATTTAGCCTGCGAGCCAATCAACCTATGTAGCAGCATGCTTTTTGGACTGTGGGAGGAAACCGGAGTGCCCGGCGAAAACCCACGCGGACACGGGGAGAGCATGCAAACTCCACACAGAAAGGCACCCGAGCCGAGAGATTCGAACCCGGGACCTTCTTGCTGTAAGGCGACAGCGCTAACCACTGGGCCACCGTGCCGCCCCTAACCCTAGCTCACTTTCCTTATTAGTGGGCGAATAATCCAACGCTCGGTGAGTTTAGAGAATTGTGCTTCGTAATGCGAGAAATCCGCAGGAGGAGGAGGAGGGGTAAACCACGTGGTCAGCTGGCGTCAACCTGCCAGACACTGGACTGGCGTCCCATCGTCGGTATATCCTTGTCTTGCGCCCTGTGTCTGCCGGGATAGGCTCCGGCTCACCGTGACCCTGTATAGGACTAAGCGGTTTCAGACAATGAGATGAGATGAGCTAGGGTTAGACCGTTTTGAGACAGGGCAGTTTCACCCTATTTGAGCGTCATGAATTGTAAATTCATTTATTTTAATAGCCAGCCAGATACCGCAATGAATTACCACTCTCCTGGTCACGACTGTGGTAATGAATATTCTCCGACTGCGATCATTTATTTGATATCAAAACAAATAACAGACTTTGACAATGTGCAGGATTGGAGACACAAATTTAGCGGTGGTGTAATTTATACGGTGTACGTATGTGTAGTCCATTACACACATGAGTGCAGACTGTATGGAAACAATTACCTCCAAATCAGGTTTCTGTTTCTTGCCTCTAATTATGAAATCCGTACCATAGAATAACATTACAGTGGGCTTGTCACGCGTTCATTGCACCGGGGCCATGGGGCCACATCGATTGGTTGATGTGGAGCAGCGCGCAGATCATTACATCGTTTAGCTTCCAGATGAGTTGGAACACACAAAGACCTTGTAGAGATGGATGCTCAGGGTCATCGCCGTAATGCGTACTTATCCCCATCACCGCTCGGTGATGGGGCCTCTTTACCGTCAGTCGAGGCACACGCTGGTGCCTCGACTCGAACCGTCTCCCGCATTCCCACCGCCTGTCGCTTGTTGTTCTGCAACGATGCGCGTATATTTCAAAGAAAATCTCAGCAACAACAAAAATTAATGTCGCTGATTTTCTCCGTTCCAACGCCGTTGATGTTGGCGTGCGGTTCTCGCCGCAGCTGTGTGCAGCGATTTGTGACCCTCGGGTGAAAAGCGCTCTATAAATGTAATTATTATTATTATTATTACATCGCACCGACTATGCGGGTCCTCCCGTTCACTCTCCGCTCTCCCTCTCTGCTCTCCTTCTCTCTCCTCCGCTCTCCCGCTCGCTCTCCGCCGCTCTCCCGCTCGCTCTCATCCTCTCCCCGCTCGCTCTCCTCCGCTCTCATCCTCTCTCCCGCTCGCTCTCCTCCGCTCGCTCTCCTCCGCTCGCTCTCATCCTCTCTCCTGCTCGCTCTCCTCCTCTCTCCCGCTCGCTCTCATCCTCTCTCCCGCTCGCTCTCCCAGCTCTCCTCCGCCCTCCCGCTCGCCCCCCTCCCTCCACTCGCTCTCCTCCGCCCTCCCGCTCGCTCTCCTCCGCTCTCTCCTCCGCGCCTCCCGGCCGCGCCGCGCGTCACTCGGCGCGACGCTCGACGTTTCGGCTCACGGCGGCGTCTGCAGCGGCGCTCCAACCGGCCGCCTCGCCACCGTCGTCATTCAAGGCCGAGGGGAGGAACGCTCGGCGCGGCTGTCCCGAAACATCAACATTCCATTCACCCAGTCCAGCAGCACTCTCCTCTTGTCTGTCCTATATGGACCGCCCCTCCGCACAGCGCGGAGTTTGAACCGAGCTCAAGAAGGCAGGCTCGTCACTCATCTCATTGTCTGAAACCGCTTAGTCCTATACAGGGTCACGGTGAAGCCGGAGCCTATCCCGGCAGACACAGGGCGCAAGGCAAGGATATACCG
>JAZEWT010000018.1:17863687-17874049 GCA_036362905.1 Mordacia mordax | reverse complement strand
CCTTCTTGCTGTGAGGCGTCAGCGCTAACCACTGCGCCACCGCGCCGCCGCGCCGCCCTCCATTACATTACAAAATACACTGGAAATAGCCAATTCGTACATTTTCGTTGTAAACAAATAACTACTGTCAGTCAAATCACTATGAAGATTGCTTTTCAGAATAATTGACGGTATGCAGGGATAGGCGAGCAGGCATAGGAACACCATTTCCAGAGTGAAAATCCCAGAGGGAACGCATTAGGCTTTCATGTTTTACATTTGCACAATTATTTTACATCTCAGAAATGCAGGAAATACGATGCCATTTTTTTTCCCTTCCAATTCCACCCCTGTCCATTACTCAGCGCGCATGCCAATGTTGCGCCAACGCTGCTTTGTTTGCTGAGACTAAGACAAAAACGAAACTCGAAAATACACATTTGCAGTGTCTAACGCGCACAGTGTTGCTTGAATGTCCTAGGCGCAAGAGCGATTCATCAGTGCGAACTGTCCGGATGACATGTGGAACCGTTTTTATCGGTCGATTGGCGTTCAAATAAATATTAATGCCACGAGTTCACTTGTTAGACGCTCTGGTGCCCGCTTGCGCAACAGGTACAGCGCCAAGTTTTCCTCGAGAGGCACTGTGTTAGGCAGTGTTCAGGCAGAATTAATGACCTCCACATGGTTTGCGGGCGGCGCGGTGGCCCAGTGGTTAGCGCTGTCGCCTCACAGCTAGAAGGTCCCGGGTTCGAATCTCTCGGCTCGGGCACCTTTCTGTGTGGAGTTTGCATGCTCTCCCCGTGTCCGCGTGGGTTTTCGCCGGGCACTCCGGTTTCCTCCCACAGTCCAAAAGCATGCTGCTGCATAGGTTAATTGGCTCGCAGGCTAAATTGCCCCGTAGTGCCCGGCGATGGACTGGCGTCCCATCGTCGGTATATCCTTGCCTTGCGCCCTGTGTCTGCCGAGATAGGCTCCGAGCTCACCGTGACCCTGTATAGGACTAAGCGGTTTCAGACAATGAGATGAGATGAGACATAGTTTGCTGCCGTGTTTGTGCGTGAAATGTGAAATTAGTGACTTGCGTGTTTCCATTCATGAAAACGGAATACGGCCAAGGATGTTATCGGCCCAATTAAATAATGAGTTTTAAGTTGTGGTCAGCAAACGGGAGAACCTGGAAGAAACCCGCGCAGAACAGAGGGAGAATATATTGATGTAGGTTTGTCACGGCTCGATGCATGACGATCGCTTCGGAAAAGCTGCTCCCTCGGGACTGGCGTTCGAGAGAGGAAGCGATCGACGCGGCTGTCCCGAGAGAGCAACGTTTCGAATCAATCGTCAGAGGGAGAAAATACAAACTTCACACAGTGGGAAACAAACCGCCTTGAGGAGTTACCACTGCACCTTCTGGTGCCCAATACATCATTTATACATTATTTGCAATACAACATACGATACCAATCATCGTCGAAATAACACTGAAAGCAGGCGCGCATGGGTCAGGGACCATAGAAATTGCTTTGTGTTTACTTGGCGTAAAATAAGTTGGCTGGAGCCGGGTCAAAGAGTTGGGGTTACACGCACTAGAACAGTGCCATAAATGTCGTAATATTTATTCTGGGCATACAGTATAATCACTTCATATAGTGCCAGTCATGTCGAGTTAGTCAGTATTTGTGTTACCATAATATAATTATTCTTACAGCACGAGAGTAAATTTGCAGCAATATTATTTTCCCTTGACTGCCTAATTGCATTTCACGTGTTTATCTGGCTTGTTGCTGTACTTATACTAATAGTATTAATAAAGATCACTCAGAAGCGCTTCATCGGAATTCAATTACCATGAGCCTGGCACAAGACTTATAATCATTCCAGATTCGCATTACGTGCAACGCCTATAGCGTACGCCTCGGTAATTACCGGATAATGTAATAAGCATCTATTCTTATTGTAGTGGCCCTTCTTTCTAGTTGTCTTTGTGTGCTTTTAAAAAGGGTCATTGGCCAAAACGTCACCTGTTATATATCTCATCTCATTGTCAGAAAGCGCTTAGTCCTATACAGGGTCGCGGTGATCCGGAACCTATCCCGGCAGACACAGGGCGCAAGGCAGGGATACACCCACGATGGGACGCCATTCCATTACCGGGCACTGCGGGCAATTTAGTCTGCGAGCCAATTAACCTATGCAGCGGCATGTTTTTTGGACTGTGGGAGGAAACCGGAGTGCCCGGCGAAAACCCACGCGGACACGGGGAGAGAGAGCATGCAAACTCCATACAGAAAGGCATCCGAGCCGAGCTTCGAACCGGGACCTTCTTGCTGTGAGGAGGCGACAGCGCTAACCACTGGGCCACCGTGCCACCCACTTACAGTTGTTTGATCAGGAAAGCCTGAGTCTCACAGCTGCATTTCAGGGTGGTTCTGCGAGTTAGTTGCAGTCGGGAGCGATGGGACAATGTGTGATCTCAACTGAGTAATCTGCAAATATATATTTTATCAACATGGGGATGTGTGCCCAATACCAATAACATTATATGTTTCTTTAGCATACAGTTATTCCGGATATAGTTTTACAAAGCACTAAATGAATGTGCAATTAGTTTGCGAGAACTTTGACTGTAACACGTCATTGTGATGTGTTTTTATAATGACATGCTGTTACAGCATCACCTTCGTATTGCTGTATCAAGTTTGCTTGCCTTCAAACAATGCCGTTGGAATTATACAATCCGCATAATGCCTTGAATGCTGATGAGTCTTGTAAGAAATAATTCAGTTCAGTATCATCTCATCTCATCTCATTGTCTGAAACCGCTTAGTCCTATACAGGGTCACGGTGAAGCCGGAGCCTATCCCGGCAGACACAGGGCACAGGGCAAGGCTATACCGGGGATGTGATGACAGCGTGTCTTCGGACGGTGGGAGGAAACCGGATTACCCAGCGAGTGAAGGAAATAGGTCAGTTGGTAAGGGACTGAGTGCGTGTGAGTGGGTGAGTGACAACAGCGTGTCATTGTATGCCTTTGTGTATGCACAGCTTTACACTCTCGTTGCACAATTGTCAATAGCAGTAGACGGGGAGAGACCACGCAAACTCCCGCACAGAAAGACACCCGAGCAGGGAACTGAACCCGGGTGCTCCTTGCCGTTAGGAGACAGCGCTACTCACTGCGCCACCGCGCCGCCCTTAGACATATATATTGTGGGGGCCGCACGGTAGCGCATCCTCACAGCAAGAAGGTCCCGGCTATGAATCTTGGCTCGGATGCCTGTCTGTGTAGTATATGCACGTTCTCCCCGTGGCTTACTTACGTATACTCTGGTCCCCCCCGCCGCCCCCCCCCCCCACAGTGCAAACACACACCGCTGCTTAAATTGGCAGGCATGGCCAAATTGCACCCTGAAATAGACTGGCCTCCTACGCTGGGTATAGCCCTGCCTTGCGCCCTATGTCCACCAGGATAGAATCCGGCTTGCCTCCACCATGTGCATGATTCGGTGGCGCTGATAAGCATGAAATTATTTTTATTTGCGTGATCCCAACTCTCCGGCGATGGACTGGCGTCCCATCGTCGGTATATCCTTGCCTTGCGCCCTGTGTCTGCCGGGATAGGCTCCGGCTCTCACCGTGACCCTGTATAGGAATAAGCGGTTTCAGACAATGAGATGAGATGAGATCCCAACTCTCACCAAAAGGCGGCGATCGCGTGCTTCAGGTTCACGGCCAATGCCGCGGGACCGGGTGCCACGTGTGGGTTTTGGATTCCATTGTAACGGGAATTCAGGGATGAAACCTCGAACGATTTATTGGAGAACGCGATTCAATCCTGTGTTATCTTGTTTCTTTTATTTTTTGAACGAGTCGCAACAACTCTGCTGTCTTCATGAAGAACATCTATTAGCTAAGAGTCAAGGTCGCCCTACGTTAAAATGTTGAGATGTATTTCACAACCGTGTAATTTCATTACCGCGGATTACGGTGGTTTAGGAATTTGTCACATGCGTAACGTAAAGGGTGACACATTTACATCTAAATTCCATTAATGTATAACGACAACTTTTTAAAACTTGCGTGTCGACATCTATGCCGGCCAAAATGTAAAACCGCAGATGTGTTTAATATACGCGGGCAGAGGCTTTGAATTGAATAATTGTATCATCTTCAACTCTCTCGTTCTCAATATTATAGGATCTATAAAGGGATCCCCCGTACACTTCGCATGCACACAGCAAGGCGCTTTGCACAAATACAACGAAACTGGACACCTACCCACGAATTATGTAACCATTTGCAAGATGCGGGACTTGGCAGAAGGACAGATGACGTGATGAAGTTGTCCAACGCACTTCGCGTTCGCTTAGTTCAGTATCAATATCCGCTTAATCCCGTGCGGGGCCGCAGGGGGCCGGAGCCTATCTCGGCAGGCGCGGGGCTATAGCCATGATGTGACGCCAGTACATCGCAGTGCACTTTTGTTTTGGAGCAATTTACTCGGCGGGTCAATTAACAGGCGGCAGCGTGTCTTTGGACGGTGAGAGGGAAAACGGAGAGCCCGGCGAACAACCCACGTGGAGAATACGCAAACTCCAAACAGGCGTTCGTGTATTTGAAACACTGTGCGCACTGCGGTCCTTCTATCGCTGGCTGTTAATTCCTCTCAACCTGTCACGGGGCCCGGCGATGGACTGGCGTCCCATCGTCGGTATATCCTTACCTTACGCCCTGTGTCTGCCGGGATAGGCTCCGGCTTCACCGTAACCCTGTAAAGGACTAAGCGGTTTCAGACAATGAGATGAGATAAACCTGTCACGGGGCAATGCTGTGTTACAATTTTGGGTCGCTTCTCATTTGGTTTCGTTGAAATCCAGATTACGTTGATGCCCAGGTATGCCAGCGTGTTTGCACTCCAGCCAATCGTGATTGATTTCGCACTCGGTGTATGTTTAACAAACGCACACACCGCTCGTATCTGCATGATGTACAGCAAGTAGGTGGCTGACCCATGCCCTGCGGGCGTTCGAGCGTTAACCCCCCTCTTCAGTGTTTTCGCCCTTTAAGCCACCGACCGATGCTTGGCCAATTCCATTTGGCCAGCAATCCCAACAGGACCTTATCGCGTCTGAAGCCTAATTCTCATGGCCATTTCTCTCTGCATGTGCGGCACCTATGTCACATGTTCAAAGCTCAGCAGGTTTAAGCCTGGATTCCTTGAATGGGTGACCACTGTACATTCCAGTTGTTACAGACGGTTTGCCAAACTGTGCAACGCTGGTGGACAGCAGATAGTAGTGCTAGAAAACCCCATTGCTTTTTTTTTGTTACTACCGCAATGAACTGGCCAGCGTGGGGAAGTATGGTTAATGCAGTCACTCCCCCCCCCCCATACACGGAGTATGGGTGGAACTCGGCACGTCACGGGTGTTACATAACAACAGTCACCCACAAGATTGTTGCCCGTGAATAATACGATGCCACTGACAGTGAAACACGTGCGTGCGGTGTGAATAAAGACTTTAATCCAGCGCGGTTTCAAGACCCACTTCCCAAACCGTGTTTCAATTCTCCATTCAAATTGGCGTGGAAAACAAACAACAACAACAACACCAAAACATCCCGACTTATATTTTTTTAAAAACTAAATAACGACCCAATAACGTTTCCTGAATAGTCATGCAAATTTTTATTGTTGATATTGTTGTTTTGCATTCATTCAAGGATGCAATTACGTGTTTGCATTCCTTGTGTGATTGTGGGATTGGGGATGGGGGGGGAGGGGGGGGGCTGGGTGACTTTTTGGGGATCAATAACAGTAATTTATGTTCTTCCCGCAGTGCGCAAGGCTATGTTCGTGTCTGGTTCTATTCAATGGAAAGCCTATTCATTGTGTCTGCGTTCTTAGCGTAGAGCGCGCGTGTTTTTTTTTATGTATATAGCGCGTTTTTTTATGTATATAGCGTGTGTTACACAAAGTGTATTTTATACATTGTGCTGTTCATAACGTGCGTTATATGTAAAGTTTAATGCAGTGCTTGTTCTATACATAGGGTGTTTAATGCGTGTGCGTGTTATATAAAATGAGTTTCATACATAGTGTCTGTTATGCAATGAGTGTGTTGTATACCGCGTGTTACATACTGTTTCTTATACACTGCTATACACATTGTGACGGTGTGTTAGAGGTTGTGTGTTACCCGTACAGTGTGTTATATACACGAAGATATATAGGTGATGTGACAGTGTCTGGGGATGAATGGGCCTCTGTGTGATGGTCACGTTCGAATGGAAAGCGCTCTATAAATGCAACTATTATTATTATCGTGAACAGTTAATAAACAGAGAGGCACACGAAGGGGAATTGGAGCGAATCACGCAGAGGGACAAAGACAGGGACCGGAATCCAGAGAGACAGAGAGACACACAGACACAGACACACACACACAGACGCACACACGGAACAAAGACAACGCGCACAAAGGTCTTCCCCTTTAAAAAGTCTCAACAGACTGTTGGGTTTTTGGGACAAGGTCGGTATGGGACACCATGGGGTGGGTCGCCAGCACCACGCCCGGCCGCCTTCGTCTCCCCATTGGCGATGTTTACCGCGGCAGGTACAGTACTCGTTTAAGGCTGAGTCGACCTAGGGGTGGTCCCGGACTGTTTTACACACTGGTGGCTCGTGCTGGTGGCTGTGAGCGGGAATCAAACTCGAGTGGTGGGGTTTGTAGTGCAAGGCGCTGAGCATTGCGCCACCATTCCCCATAACATAAAATACACCAAGACACAACATACACAAAGACAAAGGTCCCTCGTATAGCCTTGACAGACTCTGGGGTCAAGTGCTGTTAGCGAGCACCTATGAAGGTCGGCACGGCACACTAGTGGGTGGGTTGCCAGCGCCACGTACGACCGCCTTTGTCTCCCCAGTGACGTTGTTGCACGTCGCACTCGGCACTCATTCGAGGCCGAGTCGACCTAGGGGAGGCACACATGCACACACAAACACTCTGACGCGCGACACAGATGCACGCAGACAAACACAGAGACGTTGTACACACAAAGACACAGACGACACACGCACATAGACATCAATAATTAAAAAGCCAAAGAGACCCCGCATAGCCTCAATACTCGAAGGTCAAGTGCACAAACGTCAAAAAGGGATCAAATTCCCCACGTGGTCTAAACAACAGACTCTAGGGTCAAGTGCCATTAGCGAGCACCCATGAAGGCCCACACGGCACACGAGGGGTGGGTGGCCAACACCACAACCGTCCGCCTTTGTCTCCCCAGTGGCAATGTCTACACACCGCACCACTCACTCATTTGAGGCTGAGCCGACCTAGGGGAGGCCCAGGACGGGATTCGAACTCGGGTCGCCCGGTTCGTAGGCGGAGGCGCCAACCTGGCGACTAAGTTGAAGTCAAGAGAAGCGATACATAACACGCAGAGACACACAAGAGAGACACACAGGGAGACACACAGAAACACACACAGAGACACTCAAGACACGCAGACACACACAAGAGACACACACAGACACACATAGAGACACACAAGACACACAGACACGCACAGACACATACAGAGACACACACAGACACACAAGACACACAGACACACACAGAGACACACAGACACATACTGAGACACACAAGACACAGAGACACACACAGAGACACAAGACACAGACACACACACACACAGAGACACACATACACAGACACACAAGACACACAGACACACAGAGACACACAAGACACAGAGACACACACACAGACACATAGACACACACAGAGACACAAGACACACAGACACACACAGAGACACACAGACACACACTGAGACACACAAGACACAGACACAGAGACACACACAGAGACACACACACACAGAGACACACAAGACACACAGACACACAGAGACACACAAGACACACAGACACACACAGACACAAGACACAGAGACACACACAGAGACACACAGGGACACACACAGAGACACACACACAGAGACACACACGTGGACAAGGGTACGGGGAGGGCGGACGGGGGGGGGGAGAGGAGGGGGAGGCGTGGCTTTGCTTCGTGGCTTCGAAAGCATTCGGGACGGAGGGCCCGCGGCAGCGAACAAACTGTGCGCTGCACTGAACCCCAATGTTATTATTACTCTGGCGTCGCTCGCTGGCTTCGCTGGGGCACCCTAGCCGTGTCACCGTCTCGTAGACCTGCGCGGTGGTTCCACCACCACTCCAACCACCACCACTCCAACCACCACCACCACCGCGATTCTGTCGTGCGCTAGCAGCTTGGCAGGAGGAGGAGCGGCGGCGAGCGGGGGGTTGGTGGTGGTGGTTGTTGGTGGTTGTTGTTGTTGTTGTTGTGGCCGGGATTCGTTTCGCGAACGATGCGGCTGCTGGTGTAAGCCGGTGCTCGCCCGCCGGATTCGGCGCCACCACCGCGTGGTTGCCCCGCCGCACGGTCGCCAGCAACGCGCGTTGGCAACTCGAGACGAGCGGCCCGAGGAGAGAGAGGGGGGAGGAGGAAGGTGGTGGTGGTTGCTGAAGCGCTGCACGGGGTGTAGCGCACACGGACGACGACGGGTGGCAGCGCACACGGGCGGCTTGCGGAGCACGTGTCGGCGGAGAGGTTGCTGCTGAGCGGCGGGCACCGCACAACGCACGTGCTCTGGGGCGGTCACGTGCGGTCGCGCTCCCGAGTCGCGCGCAACGCCGCGGCGGTGGCGACAGCAGTTGAACGCAACTCGGCCGCTCCGCCACGCGAGACTAAATGAAGTCAAGGGAGCAAGCTGTTCGCCAGGACTAACTACACGGCTATGGTACGTCTGCGTGTGCTGTGCGCATTAACGTGCTGTGTGCGTTACAGCCGCGGTCTCACTGTTGTGTCTCGGCGCTGTGCTATTTATAACGCGCTACTGTCCGTACAGTAGGCTGGCTATGCATTATGTACAGCGCGCTGTGTGATTGCTGTTCCATATGTGAATACAGTGGTTGTTTATGTACAATGTACTCGTGTGTATAATGTGATAACTGTACCGTATGTTAATGCTGCGACTGCTATGTAGATACAGCCAATACTGTACTGCGTACCCTATGTTTAGAAGCACTTGCGTGCAGCAGCTATGTGCTATGTACGGTGACATTGTGTGTAAACTGGCTGTTGTGTTTATAATCCCACTGTAATAGCTAACGTTATATAATCTCTTATGTAAATGCACACTCTGCTAGATGTGCGTGCTATTAACTATCTTAAGATCCTTGTTTATATAATACATTGCGTACAAGCAGCTATGTTCTGTGCGCTATGTGTTGTCACCTATGCGTCAAAGTTATGTATAAGCTGTAATACAGTAGAATATTAAAACTAATACATTTCCTTGGCTATGTAGCATGGTACTTAATAGTACATTTACTCTACGCATAGCGCAGCTAGATTATGATCACACAATAATCTTGCATGCTATGGTTGGCTATATCATATCGGCGTATGTGTCGTTAGCTATATATCACATTGGTCGGCTGTTTAAGTATTATTCATAGCTGCACAACATATTGATTAAGTTAATATTTACTCTGTGCTGTTAGCTATATATTACAACCCCGTGCATCGGCTATGTGTTATGTTATGCGCTGCTGTTTAAGGTGCATATGCTGGCTATGTGCGCACAGCCGTGTTGTAATGTACAGGCTATGTGTTGTTAGCTATATCTTATCAACGTTGTTCATCGGCTATGTGCTATACATATATACGTATGGTAGTTGGTGTCGCTAGCGCGGTTTGTCAGAGTGTTGGCTGTTGGGAGGCTGTGTGATCCGTGTACACACAGTGCCCGCTGGCTATGCCGAGTGCTTGTGTACGCGTTGTGCTGTATGCCATAGTGTGACATCGGTGCTGTTGCTGTACGCTGTGGCCTGGCCTCGAGTGTCGGCTGTGCGCGGTGACCGCTGTTTCGTGGAGTGTTCTTCAGCTGTCTGGAAACTGTGGGATTCTTTACACTGGGATGTAGGCTGTGTTGTGGTAACTGTGTTGTGGTAACTGTGTTGTGGTAACTGTGTGTGTTGTGTTAACTGTGTGGTAACTGTGTGTGGTGTGGTAACTGTGTGTTGTTGTAACTGTATTGTGGCAACTGTGTATGATGTGTTGACTGTGTTGTGGTAACTGCGTTGTTTACTGTGTTGTGTTAACTGTGTGTGTTAACTTGTGTGTTAACTGTGTGGTAACTGTGTGTTCTGTTAACTGTGTGTGGTAACTGTGTTGTGTTAACTGTGTGTGTTGTGTTAACTGTGTGTTAACTGTCTTGTTGTGTGTGGTAACTGTGTGTGTTGTGTTAACTGTGAGTGATAACTATGTGTGTTGT
>JAZEWT010000018.1:17844544-17863621 GCA_036362905.1 Mordacia mordax | reverse complement strand
TGTGTGGTAACTGTGTGTGTTGTGTTAACTGTGTGTTCTGTGTTGTGTTAACTAACTCTGTGCTGCTGTGCGTTGTGTTAACTGTGTGTTCTGTGTTGTGTTTACTCCGTGCTGCTCTGCATTGTTAACTGTGTGCTGCTGTGCGTTGTGTTAACTGTGTGCTGCTGTGCGTTGTGTTAACTGTGTGTGCTGTACGTTGTGTTAACTGAGCGTTATGTGAACATTTTAAATGTGTGTGATGGAATGTGTTGTGTTAAGCTGAATATTGCTATGTCTTGTGTTGACTGCAGTGGTAATTGTGTGTGCTCTCTGTAATTGTGCATTGTGTTAACTCTGCTCTGCCGTGTCATCAGTCCTCTGTAGTGTTCACTGTGTGCTACTATGTACAGCATAGTGTTAACGGTATGCTCTTACGCGTTATTATCAATTGTGTGTACTGATACGTGTAGTGTTAACGTTGTGTACGCTGCTGCTGTGTGCTGTCAAGTTCTACACACTGGCTTATGCAGAATAGGACGCGCAGCAGAAGAGTGTTGACATACATAGTACTGGGGTGTGTTCATCATGCTCCGTCACCATAGCGGTAGCCTACACTATACCTGTATCTACAGTACCATCATCATCGCCAGCCATGGTCCATCCACTGCTGGATGAAGGCCTCCCCAAGCGCCTGCCAACTCTCACGATCCTGCAATGTAATGATCCACACCTGCACCACGAGCTGGTTCCATTGCTCCCCTGGATGGAGATGCTTCCCGAGCAGAGAGAGAGCGTTTCTTACCCACTTTAAAGTACTTGTGTCACAGCCTGGCATGTTCTCCTAATTACACGTGGCTCACGCTTTCTATCTCCCGCATATCTCCAAATCGTCGATCTCTCTCCATGATTCCTTGCACATTCTTCCTATGTTCTTGCTCTGTTCCGTTGATGTCTCATGGCAGGCCACGGTTGCAGTTTACTGTTGCATTAACAAGCTCGTCCGCAGGAACATTTGCATGTCACTTGTCAGAATCGCGTTGAACTTTTCAAAAAGCACCCCCCGGTAGTGAACACTGAATGTTGGGCCAATGTTGGGCCGACGTTGGTCCACTGTTACCAAACGCATTTCAGCGTTGGCCAACTATTTTGTCAATATTTCTCGATCCTAGACTGCCTGGGTTTAGTCGTCTCATTGTTGTCTTCAAGGTGTGCATTTCTAGCAGATACCAGTCACTTTTGTGAACGAACCTTTGGTTTTATTCAAAATTAACGTCGGGGCCAACTTTGCAGCCTCTTAAAGTCACAGTTCCACACCTCCCCCTCCCCGTAGTCTAATGTTTCCCATCATCAGCAAATGTTAGACGCATTCATACATTCGTGGGCACAATGCTGTCGTTAAGTCGCTAGCTCCGGAGTGAACATGAACTTCAGCGAACCTGCCACGTTTCCCCCTCCACTCCCTCTTTTCAGCTGCACGTTGGTACTGTCTGCATGCAACCTCATCATCTCTGGATGTATCCATAGCTGTGTTGCTTTGTAGATTTATACCGTATGTCAGCGTAAAACTTGATAAACGTAAAGGGTCTGAGCAACGGGTGGACAAAACAGCTGAAGTTTCAGTATAAGTTTGAGAAACGAAATGGTAAAGACAACGCTATATGCACGTCTGGGGTTTCTGAGCGTATGGGTCTCTATGTGAGTTGATTGATTTCCAAGTGAGTCTGGGTCTCGCTATGAGTTGCTTGTACTCTGCGTGAGTATGGATCACTCTGAAACTCTAGGATTCCCGGTACGAGTTTCTAGGTCTCTGTGTCAATATATGGGACTTTGTGCGTGCATGGGTCTCTTGAGCATATGGATTTTTTGTGAACTCCGTTCAACACGGTGTGTCACCAACCTAACGTGGAGCGTTTGGCCAGCGTTTAGTCTCTTCCAGCCACATCCCAACGTTGCGAAGAATAACAATTCTAAATCAGCGCGGCCCGCTTTCCGTGGAACACAGGTGAGCGGCGGCCGCGGTGGATGACCCGACACGGTGGAACGGCAGCCCGGTTTTACGCCGATCGCAGTGGCGTTAGCGGCGCGCACGGCATTGATTGAGTGCGGTGTGCTGTGCCCACCGCCGCACATCGGCCGCGAAGGAAGATTGAGCGGGCTGGCTCGGCGCGGGACGCGGTCGCGTACAAGGAGGACCGGCGGTGACGGCATCAGGGAGGGACGTCCCGTCACGGAGATGGAGCGGTGACAGTGCGGGCCCGCACTCTTACGCCGCAGTGAGAGATGACCGCGGCATCGAGGGTCCTCACGCAGCAGTGGACTGATCACGATTGCATCTCTGTTTTACGTAGATGTAGCTGCATCCGCGTCGGTTTTAGAGTACGCTGTTCGCTGGCGGACTGTCAACGGCTGACTGTGCTTGCTATGCTGTTTCCGCACAGGCTCGCGTTGCACAGCATCTAGGCATAGCATGTGCTCGAAGTTATAAGCCATATCATTTGCGTTGGGTACGTACACCTAGTGCCTTTACATAAAGGCTATTTATTTTCATATTACACATTCGGACTGACAGCGTGTAATGTGCGTGTTATTAAGTGCAACCTTTAAACAGGATGCTTATTGTATAATATACGCTTTGCGAGTGTTGCGAAGTTCCGATGCCCTTTGCGTCGACTGTGCGCTACGGACTCTTCACTGCATGGTACTTTGTGCTGTGCCCTGTGCAATGCGTGTAACCCGTACGCTATGTGCTAGCTACGCATTGCATGGGATAGCTATTCTGTACGCGCTGGCTGTATATGAGGCTTAGTGCCCTTGTTGTGTATTGGTTGCCAAAGCTATGTACGCTGAGATGTTATTGGCCGGCGGTGCTCTGCTTTGGACAGGTTCTAGGACCTGGCCGTGTTCATACTCTCAGTTGTCTCTGTAGTGTGTGCGATGTTCGTTCATGTCTGTCGGCGATGCCAGTTTGGTCATGCAGCGGCAGCACATGTGCGAGTGCTTGGCTTTGCTCGCTTTGCCTTTGCTAAAATGCTAAGTGGGTTGGGATGCGGTGGCACTTATGCCCCGCATAAATCAGGATTGCTAATTTCGAGTTCTTTGCATTTCCAGCAGCCGTTTGAAAACAACGGTTATTGATTTTGTCACGCATCGAAATGTCAAGAGCAATAAACACAATAAATTAAGATTTTATTATTTTATTTTAGGAACGCAGGCAGCCTTCACAATGGTCCGTTCGCTAGTCTTGCAATCCAGCGGTCTCTGGTTCGATTCCATCTCCTGGCGCTTGAAGCAACGGCACAAGTTTGAGACTTGCTCCCAAGGGCTGTTACAGAATAGCCGTGTCGAGCATTCCTCACTTCGCACATCGGGGGGGGGGGGCCCTCATCAGGCTCAGTTGCTCAATCCCACGCGCTGCCTCTGTCCCCTCCAGCATTACAACTGTGTTCACGACGGTTAGGCGATCGGTAGGTAGGGTTAAGTGTGGGTATGCCACTTTCCTCCAAGACGTCGGAGCGCTGTGGAAGAGTAGACCAAATACCACCCATTATAGCTCGCACAAGTGGACAACAAACAATCGCAGGGCTGCACCTTTACCCTTTAACCGAGAAACGAGGGCAGATGTACGGCACACGGTGACGTAACGGCGCGGTGCTACCTGCTCGGTGGCCCCGGTACCACTCAGTGCGTTCCTTACCCGAGTCTCCACCGGAAACGATCACTGGTTCCAAGTTTTCGGAACCGTTGATCGATTTTTAGAACTCCTATCGATTTACCATTTATCGTCAGACAAACCCGCTGTTGTACAAATGACTGACTGCTGCTCCTGGTGCATTGGCAGTGATGCACAAGCAGGATTCATTTTTTTTAAAAAACACCCTCAACACATCCGTTAATAACATTGCGTGCCATTAAAAGTAAAAATTATACGATTGGCAAAGTTTTAGGCACTGTCCCTGCTTAACAGTGCACGCAAAACTTTAGGAAAGATCCGTTTTGATATGCGCTATGCAGCGTCACCTGTGACATATATTTTTTATTTGTAAGGCCACGTTAATATTAATGCGTTTGTTGACGTTTTGTGTTGTTAGTGCTATTGTGCAAATCCACGCTGTAATTGTACATTTGTACCTGCAAGCTATGTGCTGTGTAGGAACGGTCATTCGTGAGCGTCCAGAATGCGCCGTGGCCGGTGTGTGTTTCGACCTCTACGGCCGCTATAATTTTTTTTCTGTTGCGTTACAGTGTTAGAGTACGTGTGTTACGTTACACGCGGCTGTATCATGGGCTACGTTTGCCATGGTGAGTAATCCGTTGCTGAGAAGCCATTGCTTCTGTGCACAGATTGTAAGACGTGAGTTTACCCACGCTTTAACCCACCAATCGTAGTACCGTGTACAACCATTGTACCTTAGAGGACTGTCTGGCACGTACAGTATCTCAAAGTTTCACTCACCTTGACTGGGAATCGAACCTACTTAGAGTGTTCCTGTTGCGGTATTATTTTCCCTTGTCGTATCGTAATGGCTTTTTTCAAAAGAGCATATTGATCTCTGTGAAAGTAGTTTAAAGTTCGTGCATACTTATAGCTATGACTTGGTTCCATAAATACCACCCTCATTATCAGTTCCCTCTTAATCCTTAACAGGATTCACGGGTAGTTGGAAGCTATCCTGCAGACACAGGGCGTGAGGGAGGCGTTTATGATGGCATGCCAGTCTATCGCAAGGCACCGTGGGGAATTAATTCTGCATGTCAGTGCACCTGGGCGCAGCAGTAGACGCTTGTCTTTGGCCTATGGAAATAAAACCGGAGTACCCAGAGAAAACCCGTGACGACACAGGGAGAGCACACGAACCAGACACAGGAAGGCACTTCCATAAACGTGGCCACTGTGTGTTGTAATTGGAACAACAAAAAATCCGAAAATTTCCCAGAGAACTATCCCAGATAAACGTGGAATATTGGACCAACGGTGAGCCAATGTTCGGTACGATTTGGGGCCAACGGTCCCAACCACGTGGCAACGTTCGGCCAACGTTGCCTCTCTGCTGTGATGAAGGGCCACAGCGCGCTCAGAGATACACCGAGCTATAGCGGGGGGGGGGAGTACGTGGATTGGGGGAGCGTACAGTCGCCGGAGACGTTATATTTTGTTTGGAACATCAGTGGGCTTGTGCCACAGGGCCCATCGTGACTCGAAGGTTTTGGAGACACGCTCGCGGTCCAAACAGAAAGCGCACCTGAGTGGGGGAGTATCACGGAAGCCGTATCTATCCTCTTTTGGCGCATGCCAGTCATGCGTCGCTGTGGAGGCGAGCGTTGACGAACCACACTGACGTTGTGAATAATGATATATACAATTCATGATGAACACACATTTGTTCGATGTCGACGGTATCTCAGGAGAGAGCGATTCGGAGGCGTAGTTTAGTCTGTCCAGTTTCTTTGTGAAAAAAAAAATAAAATAAAATGTAGACGGATGGGTAATACGGCATTCACATTTAGCTTTCGAATTGCAGTAGTAAAAATATTGACTAATACAGTTATGTAATTGAAATTGCAATGTGCTGCTGCACTGTATTTCTCACTCTCGAAGAGAGCGATAGACTCAGAGGTGTGATTAACCAGCGAGGTAGAGGGGGAATTCAACCACACAGCTGGTACCAATACTTACCCAATACTGTGTCCTATGTATTATGATGTTAGCAGCCAATTAATGGGGGGGGTTTAAGTTGTGGGAGGAAATCCGAAGAACCCGGAGGAAACCCACGCAGGTCAGGGGGAGAACACAAACTCCACGCAGAAATGCGTCCCCGAGGTGGGAATCGAACTGCCTCCAACAGGACATCCTTTCCGTAAGGCACACGTCACCACTTCATAGACGCCCTGTCATTCAAAATCTCCGTTCCCATCTCAATTTAAGCGTCCAACCATGGCTTGCACAGCTCAACGTGGACTTCCGCCTGTCAACACAAGAGTGTTGTCCCCTTTGCACGCGCCGGATTTCTCCCAAGTTCTCCGCTTTCCTCCCCGCATGCAGATGTAACATCTTCGCAAATGGAGGATCGTAGAGCCTTGGAGGAGTTTGGCGCCGCCTTGCCGCTTGCCTGCGGTCGACTAGCGCGAATCCCCCGCGCCGCAAGTTGAAATGATTCCTCGTGCGGGTTTGCGGCGCCGCGTGCCGCAGAGTGACGGCAGCAGGGTTTGATTTATTTATCAATAACTTACATAGCGGTGCCTCTCGCGTAGAGGCCCCCAAAGCACCACAGGAAACAGAGGTGGGGGGAGGGGGGGAGGGAGCCACACTGACAGCCGGCGCCAACACACCAGACACTGCATCCCGGTGTAGACCGATGGTATCAGCCAGTTAATCCGGGTTTTTTTTTGTGGTTGTGGGAGGAAACCGGAGAACCCGGCGGAAACCCACGCAGAACAGAGGGAGAGAACACACAAACTCAACAGAGAAAGGCGCCCGAGGCAGCAATTAGACAACCTTTGGCAGGAGCTTCTTACTATGAGACGCAGATGTTACCACTCTGCCACCCTGCTGCCGTTATGGGTTAATCCAGCAGTGGATAAACAATGGCTAATTATGACTGAGTGTCTCACTGTGCTGGGATTTTACCTGGTTATCAATCAGCGGGGGACTGCAGCACATTCGTCAATAGCACTGCGGTGTTTTGAGCCAAACCGTTTAGATAATGAGACGCTTCAGGCAGTGACCCTAGTGCACAGCACATTACGAAGGCTATAACAGTGGCCGTGTGTTAGGAAGGAGGCCCCTTGTAGCGGTAATATTAGGTTATTGCGTGACTGATATGTTGACTTGATTGATATTCCATGCAAAAGGAGCATTGCCCGAAACCTCGCCTCTACCTTATTTCTTGTAAGGTCACTATGTTATTGATACACGATGCCCCAGCAGCGGTCAGCGCACTGGGCTGCAAACCCGGCGACCCGAGTTCGAATCCTGCTCACGGCCAACACAAGCGACGATTTTTTAGACCAGTCCTGGGCCTCCCCTAGGTCGACTCAGCCTCAAATGAGTACCTAATGCAATGTGAAAATATTGCCACTCGGTAGACTTGGGAGGCCGGGCGTGGTGTTGGGCACCCACCCCCTCCTGTGCCGTGTCGACCTGCATAGATGCTCGCTGAACGGCACTTGACCCTACAGCCTGTTAAGGCTACACGATGGGGGGGGGATCTTTGTCTGTGCAGTCTCCACAACAGCGGCAACAGCAGACACGTGCGTGGGTATCCGAATGTAAACGCCAGCGTACAGCCGAATCGCCCTGAGCGCAGCCCTGTCTTGTAAGCTCCGCGGAAGCTCAGCAGGGATGCGCCTGCTTAAGTGCTTTGCAACGCGAGACCGCACGGAGACGCCGGATCCCGGGGGCCTTGAGCCGCGCCGTCGCCAGCAGAGTAGCAGAGCGGCAATGAAGTCGCGGATCCATCTGTGTGGCGCGTCAAGTCCCACCTCACTTGCGTGGCGGCATATTCCCCAGGTACTCCAGTTTCCTCCGACGCAAAGCCAAGCTCTCATTAATTAAATTGCCCGCATATCCTAATTTAGCTCTCTTCTAAACAAGTCTTCACGGACTTAGTGAGGCTTTTCTGGATAAATAAGGGCATTATAGTATTACTCTGGTGCACTGCTGCTCTCCACTTTTTTGAGCTGATAATAAGTGACAGTGCTGTAGCGTATGTGTTTCTTCTGCAATTGTGTACCGTACGTTGCTATGTTAATGAGCTTTGTGAAGAATTACGTAGTTGTGTGTCTTGCGCCGTAGCCCAGCATGGTGGAGGGCAGGAGTTTTAATCATAAGCTCGTGCGATGGGTTCGCCTCGCCGTCACGATCATCACCATCGTGACCAGCACCTCGTGACCGTTGTCCCGGCGGAGTCATTACTATGGTCCCCATCTAGTGGTGCTGCACTGTTTCGTGCAAGGACATCTGCAGCGGTTATCATGATGCGGAGGAGTTGTGTCTTTGAAAAAAGGGAATGTTGAGTCTCTGCCATTGCTTCTGGCGATCAAAGGAGAAAACCATCTTCCTCTTCAGAGCTGCTCTTTTGGGATAGTTCCTCGTGCTTTGCGACGTTTCACATTTGAGGCGTCATCTGTCGCTGTGACTTTTCGACTCCCAGCGCAGGGATCAACAACGTCTTGCGGGCGATTCTCAACGCATCGAGCCGTGCAAACCTTTGTCAACACAAAAGCGTCTGCCACCGCCGATTTTAGCGCTGCGCGCGACAACGTTTGATTCGTAAAATGTGTCGCGTGCTTTGATAGTCGGGTCCCGGTCATCAGTCTTCATCTGCCGTTTCCGTCGGCTCGTTAGCGAAGATTGGGCCGAGTGAATTTCCGCTACGGTTTTCTTTTCTTCCGCCAGTATCGCCACTTTGATCATTCACAATCCTTTACATTGTAAATGGGTTACCCCCTGGCGTTTCGCCTTCCCATAACCCTGATGATTGCTTCGAAAAGCTGCCGCCTCGCGCCGGCCGCGTCGATCGCTCCCTCTCCCTCCGTCGCGACAGCGCCTGGCGATGCCTCTCAACGTGCGGGGCGAAACGTCGCCATGGGGAGAGAGGCAGCGATCGACGCGGCTGTCCCGAGAGAGCAGCTTTCAGAAGCAATCGTCATGCATCGAGCCGTGATAACCTACGTCGTTACATTCCCATCATCCTATTTTCTCCACTTTCACGTGTGGCATCGACAAGTGCAAGACCCTATCCGGTGTCATTTTCCTAACGTGTCCGAACGGCTGCGATCTCATTCCCTTGCGTGTAATACGCTTCCTCCGACGTTAACCTGTTTTCTTATACGCAAGGATTAACATTCGTGATGATATGGGAAACTGGCATTGTGTATCCTGTCACCCGCAGGCTTTCCCACGATTTCACGTATAGTAGCTGTGCGTGCATGCAGATAACTCCGCAGGTGAAATTACGGATTTGTCTTACGGTGATTTCTAATTGCGAAAAACAACACGGTATTATGGGTAAACTTGCAGAGAATCGTGGGACACGGATGACAGTAGTTTTTTTGCAGGGTCGACAACGGTCGCAAACAATAGGAGCAGCTGGTATTGTGACCGCGGTAATAGGCACTCTTATACCGTAACTCTTAAGACAGTTGATGGTACGAGCGCGAACGTAGGATTTTAAATCCGAAATAGTTAAAAAAAGTTTCAGAAGAGTAATCAGTAAGTTGGTAAATGAAGCTGAAATAAGACCTAAAGCTTTGGGGTTGTGCAGATGAAATTTGCGCTTAGAAACGATTCGAACCCAGTCCTCTCATAGCAAACATAGATATATACATACCTTTGAACATTTGCTCCATTTTCTACAGACTGCGATCAGTGATTGCATTTAATTGATTTCCAGCCGAGCCAAGATTTAATTATGCAGAAACGTGCTCGTTTGGTCACGGCGATATCCTCACAGCACATCTTTAAAGGATGGCAGACAAGAGATTTGTTATGTCATCTCTAAGTAATTACGCAATTTGCAATGTGGCTTTGCTATCCATGCCAGTTCCTGGACATTGCCGCTTGAAATTGCTTTGCCCGTGTGGCTTTGTGCCAATGGCTTAATGGGAGCAAATGCTGTAATATGTGAAAATATAAGCACTGGTGAAGATGTTGTTTGAGCAGGAGGGAGGTGGAAACAGAATCCTCCGCTTTGCCCAAAAGGGAAAATGTTTTCCGAGAATGTTTCTGCTGAATGCAAACAAGTTTATTTGGCAGTGCTGCGTTGGCAGTTGTTCACTGACAAATAAATGCGACGAAAACGTCGACCATTCATCAATAAGACCGTGGCCTTACAAAGCAAAAAGTATATATTAGGCAGTGATTCGGGCAGTAGCCCCTTCTTCAGAGAACATAGGGAGGCCAGAGAGGGAGCCTGGGTAGGAGATGGAAACGGCAGTTTGCACACCAGGAGGGCCGATAAGAATTGTTATTAAAAAAAAAAATCTATTTCCTGGTATAAATTTCACAAACTGGCAGCCGTCTGCAAGTTTTGGAAAAGTGTTTCTGCTAATCTTTTGATGACACCACATCAAGCCCAGCCTCATGCGGCAGAGTGACGTTGAAGATCCACGTGCAACCCTTCGCGAAAATAGACCATTGTGAGCTCGCGTCGCCTGTCACAAGGCGTGAATACAGAGCTGTCACAAGCACGTCAGAGTGCTTAGTCCGCGCTCCGTTGCGTCTCGGCGCATGCAGCATGCGTCTAGTCCGAGACAAACGCAGGAAATTACACATTCCTATGGTGGGACCAGTGGATCCATATAGCACAGCCAGCGGTTGAATGGTTATTTCATCCCTGCAAGAGGGAGGGGGGGGGTGGCATTAACGGCAGTGGTAGCGGTGATGATCGGACGGAATAAACCCTGACGGCGGTGTGCATTCGCATTCTCGTGCCTCGTGAGCACCGTCGCTTCGCGCACACGTCGAGCCGAGGGCACCGTGAAGCGCAGCCATTCGCGTACACAGTGCGCGCCATTGACCGCGCACACTGTGCGGCGCTTTGTGTGCGCCGCATATCTGCGACGCATCTGCGTCTGCTCCGGGCGTAGGCATTATGAAATGCAAGTTGTTACGTGTGCATGGAAATGCCCGAAGCTGTCACGGCGAAAACAAAGACGACACTCACAAAACAGTGCGCGTCGATAGCCCTAAGACGCGCCGTCCTTTGCTCTACCCTCCGCGGTACAAGGAAACGATAAAAGTTACTCTCTTTTTTTTTTCGTCGAACTTTAAATCGTTGAGCCGATTTGCATGGAACGTCTCTTAACATTTCGGCGATTGGCATCGAAGTACATGAAATTAGCATTTCCATTATAATCGGTTTTGCAAAAAAACATCGACAAAATGGCGCCGTCACCATCGTGTTCGGCCTAATGGAAAGCTAAAGAGTATGACATCCTGTGCTGTGCCGTAATGATGTGACGGTGGTGCCCTGTCAACTCTGTCGACAGTGCGCTGCAGACCTATCTTTAATATTCAAGCAAATCAAAACATTGGCTGTCTCGCACTCGCTCAGGTCCGTCACGAGTGCGCGCCGATCGTATTATCGTTGGCGCTTTGGTTTTTGAGTCTTTCGCAAAACTGGCTCGGGGCCCAAAGACGGATTCAGTTCTGAGAATTGCTCGTAAGAGCTGCTCTTTCTGGATAGCAGTGGCGCGCTTTCAACGCGGCTATCCCGAAACACAAGCGGCCCGTAGCGATTCTCCAACATGGAGCTGTGAAAACCTCCATTAATACAGATCCAGCTTCATCCCTAAAAATATTGACATGTTAAATACTATTATTCTAGCTCGTTTCAAAAGGTCTTGGTTTCTACGCCTGGAGTAGATGCAGATGCGACACCTCATAAGTCATAAATACGGAACGTTGAATTGTATTTTCAGTGAAAAATTTGTTTCTAAAAGTCTAAACATTATTAGAAAAGTATTGGGAATCTTGGATTTGCAAGTGTGCATTTGTTCCTGGGATTGAAGAGCTTAGGGTAAACTTGAGCAAAATTAAAGTATAGTTAACGTACAACTATTTTACTAACGGCAATAAATAACTGTATTTCCTTTGGTGAAATACATTTAAATTACCGCACAACATTATATATACTACTTATTGTTATAGCTACACTTGTTTAGCCGCAAAAGCCTCATTAACTCTCTTGACTAGTTTTCAGCAGGGCTCTGCCAAGTTTTCGCGGTTGAGGCCACTGATTTTCTGACATATATGCCAACTAAGTAATTTGCAGTGTCATTTTTCAGATTTGGCAAAAATGTGGACTGTGATGGTCTGTGCTTGCAGAATGACATGACAGGACCTTTAACCATAATTTGCGCAATAAAAAAAAATAATGCGTATGCAAAACATGTCACGTGCCCTGAACAGTGACGGCTCAATAAACAATTGTTACGATTCATTCTGGTGAATCAAAACGGGATCTGCGATTCACCAGAAACCTCTGACAGAAAATAACTCTGGTTTAACCTGGTAACACTCAAGCGGTTTTTTTTTTTTATATCAGAGGAGTTATTTTATTCATGTAACTCGATTCTGTTTCTATTACAAAAGTTTAATTTTACTGCTCTGCCACAATGCACTGCATATGTATAACGTCCGTGCATTTTAAAACTTACAGAATAGAAGCTTGCGATTATTGTTGATGCTTGAAACCTGGTGATAAGTTATTGCTGTAGAATGTCACGGTCCTATGTGTGAAAAATATACGACTTGTTCCTCGATTAAAAACCCATAACAGTATTCTTTGAAACAGTCACGTAAACAGGCACACTGTTTTTCTTTTTAATGCTCTTTAAAAGACATGTTTAAACGGATATTAATAAAGCGGTAAAAACGGTGAAAGAACCTCAAGGACATTAATTCGAAGACTTTCGTGACGAATGTTATCCACGGAATCCGTGCTTTGGGTTAAGTTACGCGTGATCTCAAAGACGTGTTGAGTTTTAATCAGAGCATCACTAGGCCCAAGTCAGGCTTTACCATGTGCGCGGCCAGTTAGGCCGGCTCCGCTGTAATTAACTAGGCCCGAGCCAAATTAAGCGGGGAATAAAATCAGAATTAGGACATAAAAGCCTTGGTGTTATGCAGATTCATATCGTGCAAATACAGCGCGTGCTTATGAAGGATTCGACCGCGGTACCTTCGCTGTAGATATACATACCAAAATAAATACCCATGCTGCATTATATTTAAAATGGTAACGCTAACGCTCTATCCCTGGCCCTGCCACCCTTTTCTCCCTGGCGCCTCCACAGGACGAGTTCCACCCGTTCATCGAGGCGCTGCTGCCGCACGTGCGCGCCTTCTCCTACATCTGGTTCAACCTGCAGGCGCGCAAGCGCAAGTACTTCAAGAAGCACGAGAAGCGCATGTCCCGCGAGGAGGAGCGCGCCGCCAAGGAGGAGCTCCTCGCCGAGAAGGGCGACGTCAAGCAGAAGTGGGCCTCGCGCCTCCTCGCCAAGCTGCGCAAGGACATCCGACCCGAGTGCCGGGAGGACTTCGTGCTCACGGTGAGCGGCAAGAAGCCGCCGTGCTGCGTGCTCTCCAACCCCGACCAGAAGGGCAAGATCCGGCGCATCGACTGCCTGCGCCAGGCCGACAAGGTGTGGCGCCTCGACCTCGTCATGGTCATCCTGTTCCGCGGCGTGCCGCTCGAGAGCACCGACGGCGAGCGGCTCGTGCGCTCGCCGCTGTGCGAGCACTCGGGGCTTTGCGTGCAGCCGCACCACATCGGCGTCTCCGTCAAGGAGCTCGACCTCTTCCTGGCGTTCTACATGCGCGAGCAAGGTGAGAGGCGCGCGCGCGCGTCTGCGTGCGTGCGCGCGCGTCTGCCCGCCAACAGCACTTGGACCCTATAGCCTGTCATGGCGAAACTGCGTATGTTGTGTGTTGGCTGCCCGCACGGACGGTAGTGTGGTGGTCGGCGCATTGTGTTGCGAACCCGTGGAGCCGAGTTCGATTCCTGCTCGCGGCCACAACACCACCGGCGACGGTTTTCTGAGCCAGCCTTAAATGACCACCTGGTTCGGTGTGCAAACATCACCACTAGGGAGGCGACGGTGGGCGATTGTGGTCTGGAGATCGATAACAGCGCTTGCCCTGACCGTATGTTAAGGCTATACGGGTCATCTTTGTGTATCCGTGTGAGTGTACATATGTTGGATGCAGCTGTAGCCGAGTGGCGGTTAGCTCACTGAACCATGAACCCCCATGCCCCTTAAAACTGTTCTATTCCTGACGGCAGCTCACATCGGTGGTATTATTCTGAAAAAAGGTCGTGAGCCTCACCTAGCTTGACCTGCTGTGGTGTTGACCTTCACAGCTGCTTGCTAAAAAGACCGACTGCCACAGCCTGGCAAGGCTACTCGGAAGATACATTTTGCGTACACGTATCTGCGAAGCCCATTTGTTGCACAGTGGGGAGCACAGGGGTCTCGGTCAGTTAACCCAGTAAATCTGGGCCCGTCCTGTGACCTCCTGCCATTGATTTTAACAACCGTCACATTTTGGCCTCTAAGTGGTGTATGCAATGTTGTGACGTGACCTTCACTCAGTGGCCAATAACGGCCATTGTTGTTGGTATTTCCGTGAGTATTGTAGTTTGTAGAGAGAGGTGGGGGTGTGGTTCGCAGGCACAATAACATCAGTGGCAAGGACGATTCCATTTTGTCATAGACCTTCTGTAGGCCCACTCAATGTCAATTGAGTACCTTGCACGGTGCTAGGCCATCAGCACTGGGGACGCATAGGCGGCCAGGCATGGTGCTTGCCACGCTGTCGTCACCTTGTGCGCTTGACCGCCCCTAACGCGGTGGGTTAGCAACCTGCAGTCCCTTGCTCTCCGTCTCGTACGCATCATGAGCTTGGCCTAGGTGCAGAGCTCGCCCGAAGCGAGTACCTAGTGTCATCGCAATTGCTGCCAAGGAGATGAAAGCAGACAGCCTGCTCTGTGTGGGTCCGGCCCCAAAATACATTTATCTTTTGTTCAAACCTGAATGGATGCTCGCTAACGGAACTTGAACCAGGTGTCCAAGCAAGACAATAACTGGGCGATCCGGTCCACTGCGTATTCATCTGCATGTCTCCAGATTTTAAGCACATTTGTAACGTGCCCACGATCTCATTCCCCCCATCGTAAACAATCATTCGTTGCGAGTGAACTCTGCCGCGTAAATCCGGCAAGGCGAGAATTTATTCCACGGCCGCTTTTGGCAACGCAATTCTCTCGCTGGACTCGTTTAGTTACGGCAATCGCGGCAGCCGGTGAAGATGCTTGTGAAACGAATGCACGTGAATGCTGAAGCAATTCCACGTACGCCGCGATGTTTTCAGTCCCGATCGCGAGACGTTGAGCAGGGACGCTGGACCGTGGCAATGAACGCACGGCAGACGGCGAGGGCCCCAAAAGTGCCCGTGCGCGTTCGACGCGTGAGCGAACCGTGTTGCGTTGCGGCCTCAATGAGCCCGCGCCGCAGCTCTGACCCCACGGCTCTGAGTCCATATTTCGGCGCGCAAGCAGAACCAGAAGCGCGACTCGACCCAGCCGGCGTTTTCTCCCAGAGTGAAAACTTTGTTGACCAGTGCCGGCGAATTGAACCCACGATTGGTAAGCTCGCTGCCGCGGATGATAATGACGCTGAGCAAAACGTAGTTAGCAATGATCGAAGCGTCAGTGGAATTTGATTTTGTCAACGTACTTTATGCGGTTCGCCGGGCTTCCCAGTTTTTAATCCCACTCGTGAGAACACTTTGTTTCGCTCCTTGAAGCCACCTGCTCAGGGCACACGTTGTTTCCACCGCCCACCATGGCCGGCTTCCCACCGAGCATCGATTTACCAACCACGCACGGTCTTTTAAGAATAATTATAATAATAATAAGTGCACTTCTAGAGCGCTTTTCACCCGAAAGCCACAAAGCGCTCCGCAAAGCTGTGCAGAGCACAGCGTGCCAGCAACAACAACGACATAGGAACAGCAAATCGGCAACAGTAACGTTTTTTGTTTTGGGTTTTTTATTTTTTTATTTTTTTACAAATCCGAGCTGTGGAGAGAACGGCATGTCAATAGCAATAACATCAGGACACGGCGATGTAGCACTTGGTTTGCCGCGGCACAGTGTTGGTTCGCTATCGAAGAGGGGAATGCGAGTGACAAGGGGGGTTCTAGGGGAACTGCAGAGGCGGCGGTGGAAAGGGAAGGCAGCTGGACAGTGACCCAACATTAACATTTACCAGTCACTGTATCCTCTGGACATTAACATGTTATCGGACCAATAGGGAGCGGGGGAAGAAATCAGAGTACTTGGCGAAAACCCGCACCGACACGCCTGGAACACAGGCAACCGAGCCGGGAATCGAACCCGGGGACTTATTGCAAAGAGGCGCGAGTGCTAGTACTGCGCCATCGTGCGATTTCTCTCTACCGCTTAAAAAAAAGGCGCCGCCATCTCCTGCCCGGTGCAGGTTAAAGGAGGCGGGTGTGAAATAAGTCCTGTTACGAACACTGCACATTCATCTGCTGTGTGGTTTATAAACCCCAGCTAAGGGGTAAATGTTGTCCTATTATCTGTGTTTTGCTATGCCTACGAGTCACGGAAAAGTAGTCCCTGGACCCACCGCAATCGTCCTGTTAACCGCCGCCTTCCACAGGTTGGACGAACCTCCCAGATAGAGCAGCGTTCTTAATGTTGTGTTTTTTTTTCCACCGCCGATCCTCAGCCGTCCACGTGGATGAAACAAGCCGGTTTTTTTTTTTTTGGAGGTCCCGTGTCGAATCGCCAACCCGCCAAACGGCGTGGCGCGCCATTCGAAGCACAGCTGTCCGAGACGGATGAGCGGAATTTTCACGACAAGACGGGATCAGCCAGCGCAGGGAGCGCGGAAGGCAGCGTGGCAAATGAGCGTCACGGCTCGACGGATGACAATTGCTCCGAGCAGCTGCCCTTTCGGGATAGGCGCGTCGAGCGTTGCCCCTCTGACGATGCCTCCAACAGCGGGAGGCGGAACGTCGCAAATGCAGGGAGGAGGAACGCTCGGCATGGCCGCCCCGAAAGAGCAGCTCTCCGGAGCAGTTCTGTTGTGGGTGCGGTGGAGGTTGCGCTGTGCAGGACGTGTGCAGGATGGAGGAGGGAGGGAGGGAGGAGGCCTCAGGATAGTGTCTGGGATGCTTCTGGAAGCGGTCTCTGCGAGTCTGGCCACCGAGGGGAACGTCTCTGAGCACGTGGTGGCAGACTGAGGGGCAGATCTAGGAGGTCGCCACGTGTTGACTGTGCGGCAGCTGTGGGATGAACGCCTCTCCGCGTGGAGTTTGCGTGTTCTCTCACCGCGCGCGCTCCGGTTTCCTCCCATCATTCAAAGACACGCTGCTGCCTGGGTCAATTGGCCTGCTGAGTAAATTGGCCCCAGTGCTCTGCGATGTACTGACATCACATCCTGGGTATAACCCCGCCTCGCGCTCCTATACTTTCAGGGATCTTTTTTCAATAGTTTTTAACTTACGAAAATGGGCTCTAAAGTGTCTGTCCGAATAGGCTCCGGCACCCCACGTCGCTGTACAGGATTAAGCGGGCATTGACGATGATAATAATTATTATTATTGCACTTCCAGAGTGCTTTTCACCCGAGGGTCACAAAGCGCTGCACAGAGTTGTGGAGAGAAAGGACGACGATCGCCCACCCTTTGTCCAACGCATCCACCTATTGACGCGTCACTCTCTCTCTCTCGGGCGCAAGTCACTCGCGATTCCGCCGATGGGTCGACAAATAAATAAATCGCGAACTATTCTTGGAAATTCTTCTTTGCAATCTCCTTTAAATTGACTCAACAAAGAGAAAAAAAACCTCCCCCCCCCAACCCCGGAACCCTAATTGCAGTTAATTTAAAACAAGCAATTGAGTGAGCTCGCTTTGACGGAGATTACGGTCATTACGCTGCCGCGTTGACGTTAAGGGGCTGCTGCGTGGATGGGATTAGGGCCCCCTGTGCGTGCCCTGGGCAGGTCGCCGCTCTCCGTGTCCAGGCCAGTCCATCGCACAAAGACAAAGATCACCCGTATAGCCTTTAACAGACGCCGGGGTCAAGTGGCTGTGAGCGCTACTCGCTCACCGCCACTTTGCGTCGATGTGTTTACGCACCGCACCAGGGCGCTCATTTGAGGTCGAGTCGATCTAGGGGGAGGCCCGCGACCGGCTCAGAATATCGTCGCCGGCTCCGGCCGCGGAGCGGGAATCGAGCTCGGGGCGCTAGGCTATCGCTGCACCGCACGCACCGCACGCACACGCACTCACGGCCAATGATGAAATATCGTCGATGCGGTGCAGAGTCACGTTGGCGCAACGTTGGTTATTTTATTTTTTTCAAAAACCTGCGCGGAACAATAATGAATCCCAGCTTTTTTCGTTTTTTGTTTTTTCATTTCGCGTACGAGTGTGCGCGTGCGGTTCATCACTCAGGTCCGTACGGGTGACGGTGGAATACTTGACCGAGAAATGATGGTAAACAGTCGCAGCCTTTCCACGATTATTATATCGCTTGTAGCGGTTTTTAAAACGCCTGGCGCCTTACGACGATGACGTGATGACAGCGCACGAGAGCGACACGGAGTTGACCTTGGTTCTGTCGTGAGCGGATGACCTTTCAGAGCCAGTTTAAATAATCACAAACGGCGCACATTCAAGAGACTCTGTAAATCTATGTATAATGGAGCAATGTTTGTGTATTATGTCCACGCTGAACGCACCGGGTTCAGATCCTTCATAAGAACACATTTTATCCGCACGACACCAAGGCGTTTTTGTGTCATTTCAGCCTTGCTTCCCAATTATTGATTACTCATCTGAAATACTCGCACAGTTTCAGATTTAGTTTCCAGCTTGTTCACGAGTGCCATCAACCCTCTTCAGCACTCCTCCGCCCTAATGCAGAAAGAAATCCACGTGACGCAGACATGTCCGCAGAAAACGATACCGACAAGAACGTGTTAAACACTTGGAACCAGATCACCCACCCCGTAGGGCGGGTACTTTGCTATTTTTTTTTAAAATGGGGTCCCACAACGTTTGACAGCCAGTTGGTGGTGTAGGCACATTGAGGAGCTTGACACAGAACTTAAGTTTGGGCACTGGGCCTTCTAATTAAAAACCTCCTTGTGAAGTGAGTTGAGAGAGATGCATAAGTCAGCGACGCAGTAAAATGAGAAAGATGTGTAATAGTTGAAGGGCTAACGAGAAGCTATCGAGATATCGTAAGATGAGAGATTGGAGCTACACGTGAGCCAGAGATGCAGTGAAATTAGAGAAATGTAGACAGGATGGAGAGATGTCGTGAAACGAGAGACCAGAGATACAAATGCGATGTAGGTGTAGTGAGATTAGCGAGATGTTGGCGACATAGATGGAGTAATATGAAAGACTGATGCAAACAGGGTAAATATTAGAGCTATATTAGAGTGTCATGTTAATTAGCGAGCTGTTGATGTTTACCTTGATTGGCATTTCAAATCGAGCCACCATTTAGTTCATCTCATCTCATCTCATTGTCTGAAACCGCTTAGTCCT
>JAZEWT010000018.1:17759373-17773679 GCA_036362905.1 Mordacia mordax | reverse complement strand
TAGTTGCAATGTGAATAGCACCCTTAAGGCTGTGCAAATTGGCCCTATGAGCATGAATATTAATTATCATCCCCCCAAACTGCATGTAGTATTTCTAGGCATGTCCATTTTGTCCCGTTTGCAACAAAAAAAAAACTGCCGATGAAAGAAATTGACCAAACATTCTTAATCCTCGTGAAAAGAGCCTTCAGACTCGTTGAGACTTTCCTGGATAGATAAAGGACGTATTTTAGAATGTTTTGCTCGTACAACTTTTGGCCAAAACGCCTGCTAATCCCAATGAGCCTTTACTGTGACTGATGTAAAATGTGCCTTCAAGCCAACAGCAATAATGAGTAGTAGCTTTTCGCGGTTGTGCTGTATCGCTGTCCGAAGCTCTTTCGCGTTGCACCGCGCACCTGTCCATCGGCACTCTGTCCGCCGATTGAGTTCCCGAAGAAGCTCTCGGCACGTGGAGCGAAACGTCGTACGTCAGCGCCGAACAGGCGTGCGCCGCGGCCTGAAAGTTCATCGGAGGGCAGTGGGTCGTCATTTTTCCGTGGCCTGTTTGAGAGAAAAAAAAAAGAGAGCGAGAGAATTCACGCATTAATTCAAAAACTTCTTCACTTTTTCAAAGCTCTACATCGCCAAGCGGTGTAGGCGGTTTTTTTGGTTTTGTTCTTATCGTTGTTATTTTGCTTTTTAAAAAGAGCAACGTCAGTCTTGTAAAAAAAAAACACAAATATTTTGTTAATTTTTTTTTAAAAATCAAATTAGCATGTTTGTCTCACCTATTATTACTGTTATGCTTAATGTTCAAATCTGACATGCAACCAAGGCAGCTTTATATTGAGCCTCCTTAAACTGTATATTCAGGTCTAATATATTCAGTTGAAAAGACCTATGTTAGTAAATGTAGCTTATCTTTTGTGGCCTTAGCTTAATGCTTATATACGATTTGACAGAGCAAAGTGAAAACACTAGAGACACCACTGTGATTTGTGGCCGTGTGTGTATCTCTATGGCAAATCATCGCGACATCATCATTATGCAGTGACGTATCTTGTGCCGGATCGCGAAGACCGTTTTTATTTTCCCATTGCAAACGCTCGTTGTTTGCAACAGAAATTGTTTTAGCGCCTTAATACTCAATGCTGGGAAGTAATGCAAAATGTATTGACGTTTAAAAAAAAAAAAGAGTCAGCGATTCTTAACAGCACTCATCGAATTGGTGTCTTGTGTCAGTACTTTCCATGCCACGGTTAGCGAGCTAATCTAATATGCAAAAACTATACGGGTATAATGGATCCCTCGCTAATGTACGTTTTGAGGTTTACAGTACCGTGCTTGTTAAAAAGGAACCTCACACGATCCACGCTCGCTCACGCATGATGTTACCACTCCTCGGCGGTCATCCCAACAGCGCCGTGTGGAGGTTATCATTCCCCTCTATTGCTTACCCTGGGTTAACATTCAACCGTGTCCCACGTTCAGACGCTCACAGGTTCCTTAGCGGCTACAGGCACGTGCAGTCAAAGGGGGTTTTGAGAACGGGATATTGAACCTATATGTGCGTATATTATTTTCTTCTCAAAATGCTTACCAGTAACAACATCAGTGCGCTTTACTGTATTATGTGTTTAGTACTTTAACCATGGTGCTTATCGAGTTCATAACATGAGGTCAGTGATATATTTTTTTTATTTTTTTTGTATATATCTTGTTCTCAAAATATTTTGACTGCCTCTCATAAGTGCGTACATTATTGGTTTTAGCGTTTTGAAAATTTAAGTTTAAAAATTGTAATGCATTGCACAGAATCCTCAACAGTTAATTCGATTGCTGCATCTTAAAAAATCATAAAAACAACCCAGGTTATTGGTGCTTATTTTTTAACCTTTCATAGCACCATATATATAAAACTAAACAATAATAAACCCAGATTTTGAGTTAGAAGTACAATTGGTTGTTTAATGTCAGAACAGTAGTAAACATTTAACGCTTTAATTATCTAAAATCCAATTGATTAAACATCAATTCTTATACATTTTGTAATGTATTGGTAACTGTTATTGGTGGGTGCAGTGAAGGTAGTTAATGCTCATCCTCCAACAACTTCGAGGCAGAGTCTCAAGGAGACAGCGGTGATGCTTGACCAGTGAACGAAATTTCCACGACAGCTGCAGTTTCCACGCATGCGCGGTCAGTACTCAAAATACGAATCGGACAAATTCCTAAAAAACAGGACGCTGTTTGTCAGCACGTCTGGATTCATAAAATTGTGATGTTGTTTGCCCAATACATTCTCATCGACTCTGAATGCTTTTGATTTTGTCTCCCAAAATCGACCTGCATGCGTTGAGGTATCCGACTAATTTCGTCTTTAACTGGTTCGATTGATCGGCAACCGGAGAAAGGGCGCGCATGCAAGGAGATCACGGGTTTACACAGGTGTGTTCCTCAATCTACTTGTGCTGCCATCTCCTCGTCACTGCGTCATCCACGGCAACGCCGGTCTGAAACGCGCGCGCCCCTGTCAGCAAAGGCGCGTGCACCTCACCTGGCTCGGTGAGAAGACCCCAGGTATACAAACAAGTTATCAAACAAACAAGATTGTTGAACACTGTATGGGTGACTAGTGTGCTTTGCATTAGGAAACCAAACTGGGTTTTGTTAAATGCTAAATTGGCTGAGCCGCTGGGTTATTCGAGTGTAGCGTGTGTCGTGCTTGTGTTGAATCTAGCGCCTGACCATCCCACCCTTGACACGTGTTGTGTGTACGGTAAAAGCAATACAATAATATTATCTGCAAGTGCGCTCTGAACAATATCTTTGCAAGTGTCTTAAAACAAAATAAAAAACTAAAATACGAAACAAAAAAAGGAAGAAAAAAAATCCAATCGACAGCTGTATTCACCAAAGGACAAAATCGAATATAGATAAATCATGCAGTGCCTAAGTATTTCATTTACACAGCTCTGACACGTGTTTGTTAAACAACTGTCAGGTCGTGTGTACAACTCGAATGCTTCGTGTTTAACCACATGTTTTGCAATGACACTGGACAGTGGGCAGCTGTTGACGATGCTATCGCGGTGGATTTACGTCGCTGGTTGTTTTTTTGGTTTTGTTTGAATGTTCCACACTGGAGCAGTGGAGAGACGTGAGTGGCACCCGGGTTAGACGGTGCTGCCCTCTGCGTTCTTCCTACTGGACATGGTTTGTACGCGGATGTAATATTTCGGCTGCGAGGACAGGATCAGGGTAACCACGGAGCGACTGAGCCATTTACGTGCGCAAAACACCCATCGATAGGGCTACGAAGTGGTTCTCACAGCAGTAAAGCGCAGCATGTTGGTAGCTAACCTGTCCGGGTAGGGGTTTCCCTTCACCTGTCTAATGCATGAGTTAACAACCTCTGCCACGGATTCAAGTTTCCTCATGCATGTGAGGAATTGACTCAACATCCCGGGCTAGGGCCTCCTGAATATAGTTGTGGAACTCACTGAAAATCTCCTTATGCACGCAAAGGACATTTGTCCTTTTACGCAAATCTATATTTGGAAAATTAAGTTCATCCGTCAGTCTTGTACGCTTAATGTTCACATCACAGGTAATGTTTAAATTTAGCCTACGAGGCCGACACACAGCAGGCAACTAACTCATTGCTCAGCCTCGTAACGAGCTGTCTTTCGTTTACCATCGAGTTTGAAAAAATGAGAAGCAAATAAAACAGTGTGCGCCATTGTCTCCTGGAATGTGACATGCCTCCCTGCAGCACTGCAGCTCACGATTTTATTTTCATAAGCAGGTTTAAATGTGCAAACAAAAATACAGCTGGCAGGCAAAGCCCGGTTTTGAGGAATGCGTTTTTGTAATCTGGGCGTCCCTCAAGCCTCTCAATCACCGGGAGACGTGATGGAGCTCGAAGAGAGACACTTTCAAACCTGGGGTGATCTGTGATGATCTAAACAAAGGGTGTATCCTAGCTTTGCGAAAAAATATCTTTGTGCATATACGTCACTTGCGAAGTGTACTGTCATGTACAGCATGCACCCCAGACTTTAAAAGTATCAAGAGTTAAGAGCTCACAGGTCTGATAACGGGAAAAAAAGTGTTGTTTTATCGATGTATTCAAACAAAACGAAAAGCTGGATTTTTTTCAAATGTTTTGTTTTAAGAGTTTTTTTTTTTGAAAACAAAAGGCGATCGATGATGATGATGATGGTAATCGGTGTTTGCCATTGAGTCCGGTATCTTCCTAATATTCGCATGACGCGTGTAATTTGTAAGCTAACTGTATTGGCCCATTTAAATGCCGGGCCCCTTTGTGGCATGTGCTGCACTTTGCACACCTTTAACAAATGGTAAGCGTTCTTTTAGTTTCCTTTATAAAGGGCTGGCATATCGAGCGATGTGGCTCCTTTTTAACGGCCTGATTGTGCAGGCCCAATTATGACTTTATGAATAACGGCAGAGGGATATTGTTCATCTCTCGCTCTTCCTCTGTCCACGCCATAACATGCCAGCGTGTATATTTACGCAACAAAATATATTCCTGGTGACCAGGTCACCAAATTTTTGCAATTTTAAATGCTCGCATTTACCACTATGAGGGTTGTTCCATTGGTGTATCCAGAAAATATTTTACGAATGGAGGGAGGCCATAACTAATAAGAATGCAATTTTGTTTTAGCTTTTACTAGTATTAATTTGCTCAATATTCTCTTCCGCCAACGGACTATGGGCCTTTCATTTAATTAGTCCGTAGAATTGCATTTTTTCTCTCTCAATAATAGAACATTCCACAGCTGTTCTCTGATAGGCCAGGAATATGCCTTGGCTGTGGCGAGGATGTGTTTTTGGCTCGTAACATGACTTAATTTGCGTTAAATAAAACATTTGTATGTAGTTGGCGATTAAAATGCAAACCTTTTTTAAATATCCCCAATGTTTAGTTAGCTTGAAAAATGTAAACATGCATTTTCCTGGCATGACAATTTAACTAGCAGAGTCCACGTTTTTTTTTTAAGCACTGCACAAAAAGATGACTTACGTTAGCAGGATGCAGATATTTGGTGTTTTAGTTGGAATAAAAATACAGTACTTGCCTTTAAGGTGACAATATAAAAAATATACACCAAGATCTCAGCGTGGAAGAGTAGGCCAAAATACCTACTTAAAAGGTTATCTATAGCTTCCAAGAATTGAGGCCCTTCTATCAGAAATGGCGTGCATGACCTGGCTGTAAGTGACTTCCACATTCTATTACGATTACAAAAGTCACTTGCAGGAGAGCACTTTTCAAGGTAGACTGAAATGATGTGCGCTGTGAGTAAATTATCTGAGCAGTAATAACGTGTGCTATCAGGGATTAAAGCATCAGGATGTTGATGGATTGAGTCCACTGAAATATAGGGCAATCATGTAAAATATTAAGTGTCAAGATCAGTCATTGCTTCGTCCATCAGGCGACATGCTCACAATTGCCTTGTTAAGTCTCTGCAGGAAAAAAGAGGGTCGCACTTGAAACACTTAAATATTTCATATCTCAACATTTGATTTTTAAAACCTTTCACGTTAGATGGACTGTTTCATGCACTGCCTTATATTTTTGGAGCGTTTTAAGACCATTCGTGTGTTTTGCTTTTAATACTAATGACATAGTGGTAGAATTTACATCTCCATCCACATGAGAGAGTGAAGTAAGTCATTTCTGTGACGTGGTCGCTTCGTCAACGATATGATCACGAGCCATAGTAAAACAAATCATTAGTCCAGATCCAAATTAGTCCTCCTTTATCTGCGAGTCTAACAGTTCAGTAACCGTTGAAACTCGATTGAATCATGCGTCTGGATACATCAGCGAAACGAACCATTGTTGTTCTATACGAAACTTTACTTCGGGGGCACGTGGTCAAATTGTCAAAAAGCAACCGTTTTTATTACTTTAAAATAATCTCTTGATAGTATTAGTCATGTTCATGTAATGATGCGTGCGTGTCTATTAATGCACTGCAAATGCAGATTCCGCGCCCCGATTTAAGCACTTAAGGCGAAAATGCTATTTTTGTCAATGTTGTTTTTATAAGTGGATCGTCATATGTAATATGAAGTCACTTTGGTTTTATCATCGCGTGCGTCACAGATGCATAGTGGAAAAACGGTAGCGCTTTCAGCACATTCTAGTGTGCCTGAGCTATCAGGCTGAAAATTTACAGCGAATAAATAGAAAGTAATATTAATGCGTGTGCGCTAATTTTTTTAAACTATATTTTTGCGCTAATATGTTTAATGCTGCAGTCCATTACGTGTATAATTAACATAAAATACATTTTTAAAAAAAGAATTAAAAGTTTAAGGTTATGGATATTTCCTGCCCAGCTTATTTGTTAAAATATTTTATTTTGCTGGTATTATTATTATTCATATATACACGTGTTTGTCTTTGAAATATTGAAAACGTTGCCTAAAATGTCACCTTATTCTATCGAAGTCCGTACCGTGTTCGGTGCCACTGAGGCTATTTTAAACACAAACATAACCCAGTTATTGCACAATTAAGGTTATTTAATTTGGGCAGAAGTCAGTTCGCCGATATTGAGCCAATTATTTTGCAAATGAATTTAAAACATTAACGTGGCACTGCAAAAAAAAGATATCTCTTTTAAGAATTGTAATTCCCACTTATGACATGAGCAATCACACTGGTGGATTTAACATTTTTTGAATGTTGTATTCAATGTTTGCTCTTACCGTTTTATGCTCAATTATATTTTCACATTGTATTCCTTTACGCGTTCTATTTTTCCTCCTGCTATACGTCGCATTGTTTTTGCGTTGTATTTGGGAACATGGTTTGAGTTAAACTCTCTGTTTCTACAATTTGTGCAAATAAAAGGCACTATATTTCCACTGTCGTCACACTCATGTGTTTGTGCATGTGCCAGCAGCCATGTCCAGTGTTGGGAACGTTACTGTTGAATTGGAATTGACAGAAGCCTTGCAAAGTCCATTCCAGGTCCGTACCTTCATCAAGATGAGGAGCGGATTTATTTGCTGGCAACGGGAAATTCTGTTGAAACGGGGCGTTAATTGGATTTTTTTTAATGGCAAAAAATTATTCATACTCGGTTTTTGGGTGAAATCACGCAAGTAAAACGTGTCGTAAACCCTCCTCTCACCGACAATGTGTAACCGTCTGTAAACACCAACTTTATTAATAGGACGTGTCAAACGGAGTAGGGTTTGACACATTTTAGTTAGGCGATGTGACCCCAAAAATGTATTATGAATCATTGCTTACAAAAGCCTGCATGTTACATTGGTAGAATACAATTTACATGTGTTTTGAATCTTACAGGATCATGCGGTGTTGTATTGTTTTGCTGAACAACATTGCTGTATTGCGCAGTATAATTACATATGCAATGTCCTGTATTGTTGTCACGTTTTCTTGTTTGAAGGAGTGATTGTCAGCGGGCTCACTGAAAGTGTTTCATTTGTTGCAAGATTGTGCACACTTCACGTTTTATATGCGCACCGATTATTGACGTACCTCCATACCGCACGACTGATGTACGTGTGAGAACCTCTGGATTATGCCAATGTCATTGTGTTGATAAACGTAATGTTTGTGAATCGAACTTAATCATGTACAGGGTCGCGGGGTACCGGAGCCTATCCCGGCAGACCGCAAGGAAGGGCTATACCTAGGATGTGCCGTCGGTACACCGCAGGGCACTCGGAACAATTTACTTGGGCCAATTAACGTAGGAAGCAGCGTGTCTTTGGACGATGGGAGGAAACCGAAGTACCCGGCAAAAGCCCACGCAGACACAGGGAGAACACACAAACGCCACAGAGAATGGCACCCGAGCCAGGAACCAAACCCCGGGAGGGACCTTCTTGCTGTGAGATAATAGCGCTACTCACTGGGCCACCCCGTGAACAGAAGTTGATATTACCAAACCATGTGAACTTCTGACCCAATAAGTAGGTAAACAGACCCACGCTGATAATTATACATTTTCGCATTCACAATTATGAGCCTCATGTCAAAACCATACAATCCTCTTACACTAAAAACACTATTTCCAGTCATTTATTACCACTGAATCTCAACGGGAATTCCATTATAAAATAATAGCACGCAAATCGGTTCAAGCCCAAAGTCTGTCCTGCATTACACAATTGAGATCGTGTACACAAACATACAAACAATTCCCGTATTATATACAGTACAAATATTGTATTATATTGTTGACTGATTCCATGATAATGGGCTGAGTAAACTCCCAAGCTAGACGTGAACTTATGACCTTTGAACAAGCACTCAAACGGCTGAAATCATGGGTGGTAAACCTTTTACAGACCAAATAGGACTATAAAATATGTTGGGCGGACTACATTAACACACACCTAGTCATTAATCAACCACCTTAAAAATAATTAGGGTTCACGCTCAACGAGGATACTAAAATTTGAATATTTCCACGTAGAAAATATTCCTCTTTAGCGCGCGATTGGTGTGGCCAACACCCATTTTAAAATGATTTGCCTAATATAGCCACGGGTAACGCGAAAAAACGTCACAGGCCATAGGTTCCAACGCCACTGCCTTCGGCAATTACATGATGCAATGATGCATGGCGTTTTGTATCAATGTTCCACAGCGTTGTGCATTTGTGACGAGTGTTCGTGACGCATTTCATAGTAACATACTGGAGAAGGGCAGTGTTGTGTAACCGTATTTTATATCGTTCAAAGTTGAATGGTTGCAAGCTTTAATGCACATCCCTCAGGTTACCTGAGTGAGGTGCAGCATTCCACGCCACACAGTGCAAATTTTGAACTTTGTTTTTGACACTACGTTTGCACATCACCAAGCCATGAGTCAATCACGACCCAATGCATTGCAATACTGTACATGTCCTAGACTCATGTACCGCCCTCCCGTTTCGACTGGATGGCCTAGCCAACAATACAGCACCCAAACCAGGCAAGAGACTAAACACTGTGGCTTCTGCGAAGAAAACCAATGATATAAAAAGCGTTGTACATTTACCAAAATAATAATTAAAAGTATAATATTTAATTTTGTAAAGCTAGGCCTATCTACTTTAATAAAGAACTATTAACACTCAATCAATCATGTGCCACTTAGGAAGTTGCCTCTTCAGTTTACAATAACAGGTTTAATAAAACATGTGTTTTTGTACTGAGGAAATAAATATCTTTAATATTTTAGCCACATGACCTGCAAGAAATTTAAAGGTTTGGTGAGTTTCTTTCGTAAGACTATCTTCAAGCCTCAATATTTCCTGAAGACCTGTCAGCTAAATCATCAAAACCTTCATTTCTTCTCAATGGTAGTATAATATTTGCAATTAACATTTTATTCAATGCCAATTTGTTTGCCATGATGATCTAGTTCATCTCATGTGACCCCATCAACCACTGAGTAGTGTTACATATTAGTTTGAACAAAGTTGCACGTTACAGCCATCGATGCAATGTTTATCCATGCAATGTTGCAGGCCATGTTAAACGAAGCAACGTGGTCGTAAAAGCCTTTGGGGGAAAAAAAGGTAAAGGTGCAGCCCTGCAAATTCCTTACACCAATTGCCGGCGGAAGGGCCTCCCACGTTGAAAGGTTTGAAGACGCGAGGATACCCACACTTCATGAGACCACTGTGGACCCAGGACACGCTGGTAGAACTATGTCTCTTGGCTGGCCTGGGAACGTCTGGGACTCCCAAGGCGTAGCCAGTCTGTCGCTGCCGCTACTGCATTTTGGAAATGTAAGGATGGATGGATGCATTGAGTGCCCACACGTTATCTGGTAGCCTGCCAATCCACTTTGTTATACCCATCTACACTATTGGATGAACAGAGGTGGGGGGAATTTAATAAGCATACCTCATTTTTTCAGCTGCCACATTGGAATTTGGATTTGAACCGTTGACCTGGATTACAAATCCAAGTGTGATCCCCATGACGCAATGGCAGCTCTCACTAATTACGTTGTGCGTTACCATAATGCACAGTCCTTTATCAATCCACTGCTGGATGTTGGCCTCCCGACGCCGTGTTGGTCAGGGGGGTTGCATGACCATACTTCACCATGCTGGTCAGTGCGAGTTGGTAAGCAAAAATACCGCGCGGTAATTGCAATCAATAGCGTTGGACTGTGTGCTGTGTAACAGTGCTTTAATTGTTCGGTGGGGTCTCTCGTTGCTAAGTTCGGCTGAATTTTAATGAACCGAAGAGTGTGGAGTTGTGACACCGCAGCGCATTGTTGTGGCACTCGCACCGCGGTGCTGACACCGTAGCGCCGTGCCGCGTGCCGCCGTGGCTCAGGGCTCGGGTTTCTCCTCCGCGCCCTCCTTGCTGATGAGCTGGGGTTCGTCCTCGCCATCGGGGGGAGGGTGCACCAGCACCTTGTCGATCAGACCAAACTCCTGCGCCTCGATGGGGCTCATGTAGCGGTCGCGCTCCATCGCTTGCTCTGTCAACACGCCAGTGAGTTAGGAGCAACACCAACATAATAACAACGGCCGAGTGACGTCGCCCAGCTCTATGGGGCACTCGTCAATTGTTGCAGAGGTTCACGATTCGAGTCCAGCGGCGGCCCCGATGAACACTGCGGGCGTATCAGCGGTAAACAGACCGCGTGCGGTCGAATTCACCCACAGTGGACGTCAAAGATCCCGTGCCGTTATTCGCAACACGAGGCCACTGTGCACTGCAAATGACTCAGCTGGAATGAACGTGGCAATTCCGAGAGAACTTTACAGGACCCGCAGGGAAAAAGAGTCGTGAGCCTCAATGAGGTTCTCTGGGGTAAACAAGCGTAGTGATTTATATTGACCACAAATAGGACGGTGACCAAGTGGGTGGCGCTGTCGCCTCCTCACAGCAAGAAGGTCCCGGGTTCGAATCTCGGCTCGGGTGCCTTTCTGTGTGGAGTTTGCGAGTTCTCTCCCCGTGTCCGCGTGGGTTTTCGCCGGGCACTCCGGTTTTCTCCCACAGTCCAAAAAACATGCTGCTGCATAGGTTAATCGGCTTGCAGACTAAATTGCCTGCAGTGCTCGGTGATGGACTAGCGTCCCATCGTGGGCATATCCCTGCCTTGCACCCTGTGTCTGCCGGGATAGGCTCTGGCTCACCGCGACCCTTACAGGACTAAGCGGTTTCTGACAATGAGATAAGATAAATAGGACAAGACTGCGTGAAAATAAGTAACCGAATTGCAACGTTGTGACACTGGATGGAGAGGTAATCGGCAGGGTTAGATTACTTCATTTGCATCATCATGCTGGGCATGGCTCACTGATCAAGTGATGAATGAACATTGCTCATTAGCAGGCCTAAGCCAGTCGTGGAAATTCCACATTATTGTGGCAGGGACCTGTCTGCATATAGCAATTATCTGTTGACTCTCCAATAAAACCAGTGCCTGTTTCTGCTCCAGATGAGTAACGGGAAAGTTCCCATCTCAGTGCCAGGAGTAAAGATACCTGGTTCCGGGTTCGGGTAAGCATCTTGACAATGTCAAATATAAAGTGGCAGTAGGTAATGCAGACAATCAGGAAGAGGAAGAGTTTGTATTAAGTACAGCAAGTATACGTGATGGGAGTCGTTTCCAGAGGTTGGTCACCAATGAGATGACCGTGAAGCTGATCTTAAACGGGAGGTGTCAACTGTGCACTGAGAAAACACCTATGGTGCTAATGCTCTTGTTTAGAGGATTAACAAAAAACTAAGATGTTGCAATGGGAACCAAGGACAAAGGAAGACATCAGGCCAGATAGTGATACGAGACACTAGCAGCAGCCTTCAGTGGTCAAGTGCTGATGGAAACAGTTTTGGGATATGGCTAAAGCAAGCGACGATGAGGAATGCGGTGGCCTCTGGGCAATCTATGAATGTCATGTCAAGTCAGTTGGGAAACGCGATTAGCGGTCAGGTGATGATGTCCGCGTGTGGAGTTGATGTGATCAAGGGTCTCACCGAGCACGGTGACCGGCTGTTTTGTGTGCTTGGCATAAATGCCGTTGATCTGCCGCTTGAGTTTCTGAATTTCCTCTGCTTGGATTGCGATGTCAGTCGCTTGCCCCTGGTGAGAGAACGCGCGCGCGCGCACACACACAGAGCAACCACCTCCGGCAACAAATCGGAGCAGTTAACGTGGCGAAGCAGTATCCCATCTGCTGTCTGTAGCAGAGCTCCGTGATTCAAGATCAGCGGCTGCCCTAGTTAATACCACAAGTGTGTGAAGCAACAAATATCCCAGAGCCTTAGCGTATTTTGTTGTGTCTTGTGGCACGATGGGTCGCGAGTGAAGGCACTGTATATGCGGTGTGCGCTGTGGTGCGATGTGTCAAGGCGCGCGGCATTACGTGCGTGGCGCGTGTGCGCCCCGTCGCGACGCACTGCAGCGACGTACATACGCGCCCCCAGACGGCTGATGGATCATGATTCGTGAATTGGGCAGCGAGTGACGCATGCCGTGCGTCCCGGCCGCCAGCAGCAGGGAGCCCATGCTGGCCGCCTGACCCACGCACCACGTGCTGATGGGGTTCAGGATGTACTGCATGGTGTCGTAGATTGCCAGGCCGGCCGTCACCATTCCACCTGCACGGCACAGGATGCGCACGTCCGTGTTCTCAGCGAATCTCGCGATGCACGCGTGCGCGGTCCTCGAGACTATGGCTAACAGCGGTGACAATCATCCAAAGTGGTGCAGGGCCTCACTTATCTTCATTTAAATTAGTACCCTGCGCGATGCGTAAACACCAGTACTCAAGACGGGCATAGTCCTGACGACACCGTAAGCCGTTCATACACGGTGCTGCCCTCTAGCCGCTTACCGTTTGAAAGACTGTACGGGAAGATTTAAAAATACTTTCGAGCGCCGTCATAACATCTTTGCTCAAACGCGTATCAGCAAACACCGCACGTGCAAAGATTATCGATAAATCAAGATGCAACCGCGAAAGAAGGGGTCTGGCCCGTAGCGCTGATCCCCACACACACACACACACGGCATCGATCCGAGTTGCATCGAGCTGGTAAATTAACATGCGCTGCGCACGCCGCATGCAACTGCAACAGACCGCTGTGCCAGCCGCCTTCAAGTACCGCAGCGAAACGGCCTCGCCTCAACGGGCCCTCACCTTGTTACAAACTTAATGCGTGCGTGTCGCGGGAAACCAGAACCGCTGCGGTAACGCACTATCGTTTGTGACAGGCTGTCTGGCACGATCATTAAGCTCTGAAGGCAACGACCAGAGAGGTTTATGGCTACAATGAGAAAACGCTCAGAAGGGCGACGGTGGCGCCATCCTGTGTTGTTGCTTCAGAATGACTGCCGCGCCGCGCCGGCCGCAGTCACTGGTACTGTCCGACACGTTGCGAGCCAGCCACATTTCGTGCCCAAGCAACGATGAATTGCTCCATCGTTTAAAGTCTACTACCGTGTCAAAATACACATGTGGAAGCCTTCATTTCACGCACTGCAGCGGCACTAATCAGGTACCAGAGGCAAAAACTTCTGACCTGACAACTGTTTCTCGTTTATGTGCACTTGGTCACTTCACTGCAACAGCCTGTTTACATTTGAGTGACATGCATGTTAACGTTTGACATCGCGACTGCACAACGATAAGGTGGCACGGTTGTGACACTTGTGCTTTAGGGACAGAAGTTCCTTGGTTCAATACCCGGCTCGGGTGCCTCTCTGTGTGGGAGTTTGCGAGTTCTCTCCCCGTGTCCGCGTGGGTTTTCGCCGGGCACTCCGGTTTCCTCCCACAGTCCAAACAACATGCCGCTGCATAGGTTAATTGGCTCGCAGACTAAATTGCCCGCAGTGCCCGGCGATGGACTTGCGTCCCATCGTGAGTACATCCCTGCCTTGCGCTGTGTCTTCCGGGATAGGCTCCGGCTCACCGCGACCCTGTACAGGGACTAAGCTGTTTCTGACAATGAGATGAGATGTTGTAGATTATTTTTTAAATGCGAGGGCCCTACGGAGTTGTTTTTTTTTTAAGTCCGATTCAGCCCCCCCAGTAAAGAAACTGTTCTCCAGCCCGGCTTTAAGTGGCCACGGTCACCATCCACGCAGCCGTGTGCTTGTGTTGCGCGCACCTGGGCTGTTGATGTACATGTGGATCGGCTTCTTGTTGCTCTCCGACTGCAGGAAGAGGAGCTGCGCCACCACGAGGCTCGCCACCGTGTCGTCGATCTGTGCGCCACCGCCGCGCCGGCACCGCCGCACCCGACAGCGTAGCGCGCTCGGTGACCCGCGCACCCCCCCCCCCCCC
>JAZEWT010000018.1:17724223-17736181 GCA_036362905.1 Mordacia mordax | reverse complement strand
GCCCTGTGTCTGCCGGGATAGGCTCCGGCTTCACCGTGACCCTGTATAGGACTAAGCCGTTTCAGACAATGAGATGAGAGATGAGATCTCTGGTACTCATGATGATGGCAATTTATGGGTCAAACCGTGGAGGGCGGTTGCCTTTTAATTATACATTTTGTGAGTGGAGCATGTTTTGCAATTATCTGTAAGAATTTTTTTTTTCTGAAATATGTCCAGGCAGTGTCCAGCCGTGGAATTTTGCGAACCGTTTCCTAGTCGTAATGAAATACATCACGTGTGAATGCCTAGATGTCAATTTTTTTTTTCCAAGAACGTTTCGAAATAAATTTAGAGTGAGCTTTGGATTTTTTTTTAAAACCTAATGCTGAGGGCGGCACGGTGGCCCAGTGGTTAGCGCTGTCGCCTCACAGCAAGAAGGTCCCGGGTTCGAATCTCTCGGCTCGGGCGCCTTTCTGTGTGGAGTTTGCATGCTCTCCCCGTGTCCGCGTGGGTTTTCGCCAGGCACTCCGGTTTCCTCCCACAGTCCAAAAGCATGCTGCTGCATAGGTTAATTGGCTCGCAGGCTAAATTGCCCCGCAGTGCCCGGCGATGGACTGGCGTCCCATCGTCGGATTATCCATGCCTTGCGCCCTGTGTCTGCCGGGATAGGCTCCAGCTCACCGCGACCCTGTATAGGACTAAGCGGTTTCAGATAATGAGATGAGAGACCTAATGCTGACAAATATTGAGTGATCACTGAGGTGATTGCCCAAGACAGCGATAGCAGAATATTTGTTTGGTGCATTAGCCTATATAACATCCAGCAAGGAAGCGTTTTCTAGCTTTTTATGATTAGGCCTGGTGGGTAAGTATATCAATTGATCTCGGTTAAACTCATTCACAATGGATAGTGCATCACCTGAAGGGCCAATCCAATTCCAGCTTAGGTCACACGTAATTATTATTTCCCCTTTAGGGACAGCAGAGATTAACTCTTTGAGAAGCCTTACAGTATATTTACTTTTACCTTTGGGAGATCTGTAATAACACATTAAACTGAGTTTTTGGTTTCTAGGTAGAGTGATAATTACTACTAGCGCTTCAAGGCAGTCTTTATGTATGATGGAGTGAGTTAAATAGCATGGAATGTTATTTCTTATATAAATGGCTATTCCACCACCATTTGAACCTCTGTTAAGATGAAAGAGATTGTAGTTACCAATTTTAATTTGAACGTTACTTATGTTAGGAGTCACCAATGTTTCTGTTAGGCAGAAGAAAATCAGCACAGAGTTTATTCATTTCTAGTTCAAACTGCTCGAATTCAGATAAAATCCCTCCTGCAGTCACATAGGCAAATCAAAAACCCTTTCTGACAGCAAATTCAGCAGTGCGCGCACGAAATGACATTTGGAATATTAATCAAATTTGGCGGCGGTGGACTGGCGTCCCGTCGTCGGGTGTATTCCTGCCTTACGCCCTGTGTTTCCAGGATAGGCTCCGGCTCACCGTGACCCTATATAGGATTAAGCGGTTTCAGATAATGAGATGAGATGAGATCAAATTTGGTCGAGGGTTTTGGCTCAATCCTCCCCACAATAATAGTTGCACAAAAAACGAGCAATTTGCAGAATCATTTTTTGTAGCGCAGAGTAGATCGTTTAATAGATGACGGGCTACGAGTTGGTGATGCTCTCAGCATAGACTATCACATAATATACAATACGCAGACATTGCGTATTGTATATTATGATGGTAGCAGCCAATTAAATCCATTAGTTAAAAAAAAAACACATTGGTGGGAGGAATGGCTGAGATATGGCAGGAAGCCCACGCAGATGAGTGACACGAGAACAGGCAACCTCCACGCTCGAGGCGGGAATCAAATCTCCTCGAGCAGGACATTCTGTGGATGTTACCGCTGCGCCCAACCTGCCGCCCAAACATACGTGACGAGCGTGTTACGTATTTGCCTCATGCTCCACGATGACTCGAACGCAACTCGTTCAAGACATTATCAAATTTCTCGGGAGTTCTCGATGTTCGGTGATTCGGGCCAGCTCTCCGTCACGGGCGGCCACTCACGGGACTCGGCACGGCCTTGGCATTAATTCGTACAATTCTATTCATAACCACGGTCGTACTGCGTGGACCCGGGTTCGACTCCTCATCCGGGTGCATTTCTGTCTTCGGCGTGGGAATTCGCCGGGCAATATTCGGTTTCCACCCAAAGACCAAAGACATGCTGGTGCCGAGGTTAATTGACCTTCTAACTAAATGAGCCCCGGTGTCCTGACAAGGGTTGACGTCCTATATTGGGTGTAGCCCTGTTTCTGCTGGGATAGGCTCCTACTGACCACAACCCATCTCATCTCATCTCATTACCTGAAACCGCTTAATCCTATATAGGGTCACGGTGAGCCGGAGCCTATCCCGGAAACACAGGGCGTAAGGCAGGAATACACCCGACGACGGGACGCCAGTCCATCGCCGGGCATTGCGGGACAATTTTAGTCTGCGAGCCAATCAACCTATCCAGGAGCATGCTTTTGGACTGTGGGAGGAAACCGGAGTACCCGGCGAAAACCCACGCGGACACGGGGAGAGCATGCAAACTCCACACAGAAAGGCACCCGAGCCGAGAGATTCGAACCCGGGACCTTCTTGCTGTGAGGCGTCAGCGCTAACCACTGGGCCACCGCGCCGCCCTAATTATTATCAGTGCCCGCTTAATCCTGTACAGCGTCAGGGGCGGGCAGAGCCTATCCTCGCAGATTGAGGGCGAAAAGCGGATCTATACCCAGGATGTGATGCCAGTACTCATCGGGCATGAGTGGCAACTTACTCAGCGCGTCAATGAACCTGGGTGACAGCGCGTATTTGGACTGTGGGAGGAAAACGAAGTGCCCGGCGACAACTCCACAGAGAAACAAACAGGATTAAGCGGGTATTTATAATGGCGATGTTTGTTTGTCTGTTGGTCTCTCTTCTGTCTCTGTGCAGTAGTTCGAAAGCAGGTTAAAGCGAGAATTACTCTCCACGGAGAATTCCTCTTCGCGAAGCAGAGAGGAGGAACTCTCGACCCAGCAGCTATCCCGCAAGATCAGTCTTGAAACGCAGTTCTCATTCATTGGGACGTGATTCAGCTACGTTAGTGCAGTAGCTTGAAATGTCAATGGTGACTACGATGAGTTTCGTGAAATTGTATTAAGGAACCAAATATGATGATTCAAGATTCGTCCGGGATTGCACTTCCAAGGTATTCCCCCGCCTTGCGTCCTCTTTTAGCCGGGATAGCCTCCGTACCCAGCCCCCGCCGCCACAACCGTGTACAGGGTTAGGCGGGTATAGATAATGAATGAATGAACGGCAGTGGCGACTAGCTGACTGCCAAGCCTTTTTTCCATCGAGATGAAATGCTGCCGATAACAGCGAGTGATACCTCATGTTTGGGACATTTAGTTCTGGCAAATTGGGGTCCTCGCTCAATAAGGACCGCGATGTTTTGGAGTCAGATCCAGGGTGGAGAGAGATTTTATTTCTTTCTCTCTCCCACCACTTCCCAAGTCACAGATGATTGTGGTTGAAATGAGTCGGTGCGTCACTGGGAGGCAATTGAGGTATCGATGTTTCAGCGAGTCATCGGACAAAAAGAAATATAATTTCTCAAATGATTTGCGAACAAGGTCATTACAATTGCTCTCTATATAGCTGCTCCTTCTGCACAGCCGTGTCGAGTGTTCCTTCTCCGTCCTTCGCGATGTTTCGCCGACTGTAATGAGGGTATCAACGGGCGTGCTGATCGAGAAGAGGCATTTCCGAAATCGCCGCTCTCTCCCGCGATCCATCCGACGCGAGACTCCATCGGGGCAGCTGTTTGCGAGTTAAGTTCATTCCTCCATATCTCCGGCGAGCCTCCGCTCGAGCGCGTTCCTTTCTCGCGCGCAAAGGTGACATTTTCGTCAAAATTCCTTGCAGATACTGGTCGTATCACAACCCTCCTTGCCACCTGCACTCAACGAATGTCATAAGCGATTTGGTCACTCTTTTACAGGTACACCGTGCTGGCTTGCTTTCATCTCTGGGAATATTAATAATAATAATCGCATTTCTAGAGCGCTTTTCACCCGAGGGTCACAGAGCGCTGCACAGAGCTGTAGAGAGAACGGCATGTCAGCAACAATAACGTGTGTCGAAATAGACACTTTCACATATAATTAATCCCGAGTGCCTTTCTGTGTGGAGTTTGCATGTTCTCCCCGTGTCCGCGTGGGTTTTCGCCGGGCACTCCATTTTCCTCCAACAGTCCGAAAAAAAGATGCTGCTGCATACGTTAATTGGCTTGCAGACTAAATTTGGCAAGGGGGGGGGGGGGTTGTGGTGGAGGATGGTGGTCGCAAGATTGTGCATTCACCTCTCTCGTGGGAGATCGACTCTAAACCAGGGTTGGAGGGCGTGCATGAGCCGGACTGCGGACTCAAACGTCTCTGGTCCCCTTCGTCTGCGGTGGTTCCAGTGAGCTCCGCGGTTTGGAGCCGTATTCTCAAACAGCGCGTCCATATTAACAGCCAGCTGAGGAGCGGGGGGGGTGGAGGTGGGGTCTGGGCACTTAAAGCCAACATGAAAAATACGCATAAATACAAAGATCCCCCGTACAGCCTCAACAGACCGTAGGGTTACGCGCTGTCTGCAAATAGCGCCCATCAAGGTGAGAATGGTACACGGAGAGGTTGAGTAGACGTATTGATGCTGATTATTATTGCAGCAGAGAGTGCCCAGTGAGCTTGCAAGCTCTAGATGCGAGATTCCTACGGTGCAAGAACAAATGTAACGAAATCACTATCGTGACAACGCGTGCAACTATAGGGAAATGACAGCTACAGCAAACATCTGTGCGCAAATTAAACTCTAGCGGTGATGATCAAAATAAACAGTGATACTCAAGATTGCACAATTAAACAAACTCATAACACGAACTTGTACAAAGATGAATCACCAACCATAATAATAATAATAATTGCACTTCGAGAGCGCTTTTTACCTGAGGGTCACAAAGCGCTGCACAGAGCTGCGGAGAGAACGGCGCGTCAACAACAACAGCGACATATGAACATAAACATGAAGTAAAGAGGGCGGCACGGTGGCCCAGTGGGAAGCGCTGTCGCCTCACAACAAGAAGGGCCCGGGTTCGAATCTCGACTCGGGTGCCTTTCTGTGTGGAGTTTGCGAGCTTCTCTCCCCGTGTTTCGCGTGGGTTTTCGCCAGGCACTTCGGTTTCTTCCCACAGTCCAAAAAACACGCTGCTGCATAGGTTAAAATGGCTTGAAGACTAAATTGCCCGCAGTGCTCGGTGACGGACTGGCGTCCCATCGTGGGTATATCCCTGCCTTGCGCCTTGTATCTGCCGGGATAGGCTCCGGCTCACCGCGACCCTGTACAGGACTGAGCGGTATCTGACAATGAGATGAGATGAAGTGAAGAGTAGCCAACACGATTAATTAATCTTAGACTAAGAAGAGCACCGGTGGGCATGGGAACACTTTAAGTTTTCTATTTTAGCGAGAACAGCAGGAAGTAGCATGCGCAACTCTTGAAAAAAAACCCCTCAATGTATGCAAACACAGCTGGGCCGATATTTTGACTCAAAATTGGGATCAAAGGTCAACGATGACAGTGACTGCCTTCATGCTCGTGGTAATATTGTTATATAATTGCAAAAGCGAGGGTCATCCGTACTAAAGCACAGCACCAAACAACCCCCACCTCCCGCCCGGCCGCCTTTGTCTCCCCACAGTGGTAACTTCAACAGGCGGCAGCAGGCAGTCACTTGAGGTTCAGTCGACCTAGGGGAGACCCAGGAGTGGTTTATAAACTCGTCACTCACGTTGGGTGTCGGTTAGTGGGACTCGAACTCGGGTCGTCGAGTTTGTGGTGCGGCGCAATAACGCCTGCACCACCGCCCCCCCCCCCCCNCATTTAAAGCGCGCACGCACACACACAGCGTTAGACACAACAATTAAATAAAAACCAACAACAGACGTAACGCACGAGCACATGGGAACGATTTTGAATGTGAGTCGGGAGGGGCGGGGGCACGAGAATGGAGAGGGGGGTGGCTGTGGGGTGACGGTGGCGAAGGGGGTGGCGTTGCAAACAGCCACAGAGACCATGAGTCACCATGGGATCTACAAAGGATATCATTGAGGAGCCAAAGCATGAGAATCACCTTTCCCCTACCCACGTTTTCACCGCTGGCGGGGGCTGGGGGGGTGGAGGTGGCAGCTGCCTTGCTTTGCCCCCTGCTCCTCCTATATTGACTGATAGTTCACTCGGCCAGCGTGGTGCCGCTCACAGACACGTGAGCGGTCCGTGGCGTCACTCGCCGGGATCGTCTCGCGTCATCCTTTACGCACACGGCGGGGGGGCCCGCCGCGAATCGGCGCTCTCAGATCTTCTCTCGTGAGCCGCGCCTTGAGAAGGGCAGCGGGGGGTGGGGCCTGCAATTTGAAAAATCAGTGTGCATTACCTACGAGGCCGCGTGTCCTGCCAATGTGCGCGTAGGCAAGGAAAACGGAGCTGAGAGCTGAGCAGCGCTCTCTCTCTCTATCGAGAGAGAAGCATGCGGAGGAGGCGGAGGTGAAAGTAGGCCGGTACGCTCCGGTACGACGTGGCGGTGACACAGCGGATGGAGCATTTAGCGGGGTACAGGTAGGAAGGGGGGGGGGTGGTGGTAGAGAGATGACATGCGGTGGCGATCGGCACGCGATGCCAGACTCGGCTACCTTGGGCCAATCCCTCCGTCTGTATCCCAGGCCGTCCCTTCCAAATCCCAAGCTAGGTCCTTCCTCCCCATCCCGAACCAAGCCCTGCCTCTCTATTCAAAGCCATGCTCCTCAATCCCAAAGGAAGCCAGGTACACCGATTTTCACCTCTGGCTGTATCCGAAGGTGAAAGGAAGCCAGCGCGGTCCGGTACGGCGTACAAGTGCGAAAGTGACTGAAGCAGTCAGTGCGGTACACGTGGCAAGGGAGGCTGCGATACGACCGTACCGGCAAGAAAATTAATTTACTCTCACCCCTAGAGAGGAGGTATAAATACGGAATAATTTCGAGACATGTTACGTCCTATTTATTGCTCTTCCGAGCAATTTAAAAAAGGCAAGGCATACAATATAAAATATATACAATAATTTACACAATCCGTGACCCACAGCCCCTTCGATACAATTCATGACGCGCACGCATTCAAATTACAGATAGTGTGAGAGAGAGTGATGGGGTCTTGGAGAGGGGCGGTAAGTCCCGGAGGAAAAAAGTGCAAACAAAGCGTGAAACGGAGGATCCCCTGAGTGTCTGTGCACAGAGCGCTGCCCCAGCGCTCCAGGAAAGTGGCCGCCTCCCCGGAGTTTTTATAGGTGTGGCTCCATGCGGAGCCGCGCCTTGATGGAATTATTTCGAGAGGCGGACGGAGTAACGCGTGTATGGCTGATGTCGCGATATCGCATCGACTGTTCAGGAGAGTACCTGGGGCCACGGCACGACGCCACGTGGTTCGCAAGGATGGGGCGCCGGTGGTCGAGACTTACGACGGAGTGGCAGCGAAAGGGGGAAGAGGGCAGGAAGCCGAGAGGACGTCTGCCGCAGAGCTGGAGCAACGGCATCGGCTCGTGTGGAGAGGATCGATTGATCGCTGCGTCGCAAAGTCTCTGAGCGAAGGTGACGACTTTCGTGACCCATGATCTGTCCAAGAGTGGACGGATTTAGTAGTGGATAATTGTCCATCCAGCGGTGGATAGATCACGTCTGCCATCGATGGCCATGAACACCGACTTCAGTGGTAATAATGATTAGCGCACTGCGCCATACATCTGGCAGCGTCTGAGTTCGAATCCGGGCCAAGTCTAACATCATTGGTGAGTGAAATCTGAACCATCCCGTCCCCAACCCGCGCCCACCATCGCGGTCACCACGCGGCCCCACAGCCGCCACGGACGCTGCGGGTAAGCGCCCAGTAGACCGTGACCGACAGGAGTCCTCAGGCCTGCCGATCAGATGGCGCGCACTGCATGCGGCGGCGATCGGCGCGCGATTCCAGACTCGGCTACCGCAAGCCAAGCCCCCCGTCTGTATCCCAAGCCCTCCCTTCCAATCCCAAGCTAAGCCCTTTCTCCCCATCCCGTACCAAGTCCTGCCTCTCTATTCAAAGCCGTGCTCCTCAATCCCAAGGGATGCCCTCCCTCTCGCAATTATCCCAAGCTACCGCTTATCATCCCAAACCAAACCCTCCCTCTCCCATCCTTGTCCCTCCTTCCCAAAATAAAGCCCCCCCCCTTCCCATCGCATCCCAAGCCAAGACCTCTCTCCTCATCCCAAGCGAAGTCCATAGACGAGTGAGTTGTTACCTCATCCCAGATGCGCACGGAGCAAATTCAACTTTGTTGTTGTTATTGTTCTGTGTTTTCCATTTATACGCCTCGTACTCGCAACGGAAATATCGTCCAAATGTAATTTAAAAAACACGTTGGAGAACTTAAAAAAAAAACCCAAAATCAACCAATTATATGATTGAAATGTTCGTAAACCAAAATCGAAATTCCTACGCTGCCGCCAGAGCGGCGTAATGGCTCGGCGCAATGGAATTGCAACTCGTCCGTTCGATTTGATCTCCCGGCGCGGCAGTTGCCACAATCCGCTTCTCACGTTCATACAAACATCCGTCGTGTGATTGAAGCGTCGCTCCAAAGCTCCTGTTGTCAGCTAACGCGGCTCGCGAGCCGCGTTAGCTGACAACAGGAGCGGCTCGCGAGCCACGTTAACAAAACAAGAGCAGAGACGCGGCTGTAAATGGGCCACTAATCTTCGTCTACGAGCGCCGATATTAAAACAGCGAGTTCGTAGTTTATTATTCAACCCAGACCTCCCTACCATCGCCGGCCCTTTCCTTCATCGTTGTTCTCCGCTCGCTATTGCTGAGGATTATGAAGCCTTTTAAGCACTGCAACTCTGGAAAGTGCCCCAGAGGGGCCTGAGCCGTCGCTGTCGGGAGACCCAATTGGCGCACGCGGCCGCTGCACGTGTTGACAATTAGACGCGGGCACTTTTCCCCTAAAGTTTCATTTTTTTCCCTGCTTAGTTTTATTACGGGAGCGTGCCTCGTGTTTTCTTTCTCTGCGTGTGTGTGTGACCAGCTTGCGTGTGAGTCTGCCCGAGGTGCACCTTGCTTGGCACGGGCGCCGCAGTGATGTCAGCGCCGTTTAGTGGCGGCTGCTGTTGAGTGTGCGTGTGAGTACCTGGTGGGGTGTTTCAAAAACAACACATTGCTGCTGGGAAGACACCATACAAACGCTGCCCGCTAACGGGACTTGACCGTACAGTTTATTAATGCTACACGGGGCAGCTTTGTCTTTAATACTTGAAACTGTTAGGGGCGATTTATGACGAATAAAATAGACTTTACGCTCCGAGTCGCTGGTGTTTGCCAAATAAGCACTTGCAGTAGCCTATTTACTGCTCGGTGATGCGAGATTATTGTTTGGGCTCGGCTCTGTTTATCAGAGTTGCTTGGTTAATAAATGTCAATAATAACAGTATGCAATTAGTTGGAGCCTTCTGGATGTGGTCCTGGCCAAACCATTCCCACTGTGACCTTAATAGGCGCTTGCCAACATCACTGGACACACCGGTCGGTGAAGCTGAACAGGGGATGTGCGTGTGCATGTGTGTGCTCGTATGTGTTTTGCGCGCGTGTGTGTGTGTCGTGAGTGGTGGTTTGGTGGATGCGCTGCCGCGCTACGAACCTGGCCAATGGGAGTTCGACTCCCACTCACAGTCGACACAGTGACGATTTTCTGAACCGGTCCTTGGCCTCCCCTACGTCGACTCAGCCTCGAATGAGAAGCTGGTGCGCAGTGTAAACATCGCTACTGGAGAGACAAAGGCGGCCGGGCGTGGTGCTATCCAGCCATCCCCTCCCGTGCTGTGCAGGCTATCAATAGGTGTTCGCTGACATCACTTAAACCAACGGTCTAGCTAACGCTAGCCGACGCTGGGCAAGATTTTATGCGTATGTGAGTGCGTGTGTAAGCGCGTACGTGTGCATAGGCGCTTACACGTGCACTGGGTGTGTAAGCACGCACTGGGTATGACGCTAAACTACGTCCCACAGTAAGGCAGTCCGCACTCAGGGTATTAATGAGACAGGTACCCTCCGCTTACTGTGGTCTCTAGGTTGCCGCTGGGCAAGGCAACGCACCAATTAGCCTCTCTGCTCAGAGTTACGGTTGAAGCCATTGGGAGCGCAGGATGGTGGATCATCATCCCGTCTGGAGGATGCCCAGAGCTACTGGGACAACGGCAGAGCAGACCCGCTTCAGTTAGCGAGGAACTGCAAGCTGTAGACATTTTTTTGAAAGAAAGAGATAGACGTACGTTAAGAGTATCTCGAGATGGATGAACATATCAACAATGGACATTCTTAGAAGTCCAAGGAGCAGAGATTTGCGGAAAACCATTGTCACCAACCTCCTGTAGGACATGGCATCTCGGAATAGAAGAACAAGCGTTTGCGCGTCATTATGGGATTCTGAGCCCCAGCTCCACGGTCACGAATCGCGAACGGTGCACATTTTTCGAGGTGATTTTTCTCCTATTTTAAGCACAATTGTTCGAACGATTGTTCTACATTCCGCACCCAGAACACACACACACACACAAAAAACCCGGTTGTGATCTAAAAGAACAACTGACCAAAACCCTTCGCAATGTCCTGCGTGGCAGAATCAGCAGATGTTATACAAATATGTTGAATTAAGCAAAGAAAGCACGGAGGAAGAAGAGAGACTGGGTTTAATAGAAAGCCGTGCCATTGAGCGAATTTCCAGAAGCTTTACGGCAGTGAAAACACAGCAACGCGCTCTCGCCGGAGGAATTTATCGCTTAAAAAAAGGGACAAACGCCTCGGCGCGTAAGGGCAGGAAGTTTCAGCTCTCAAAGAAACGTAAGCCGGTTCGTATCTTGCACGTACACGCCTCTGCCGTGTGTGGCGGATAACCTCCCACAGCGAGTTTGAGCGCTTGATCCTGCATAGGGTCGCGCGAGTCAGAATCTATCCTGGGGGACACAGGGCGCAAGGCTGTGCTGGATCTACTACTGGACACCAGTTCGTCGCAAGGCACCGGGGGGAAAATTTGGTCGGCAGGACAATGGACCGAGGCGGAAGCAGCAGGGCTTTAGACTCTGGGCCATCATTTTCCAGACACTGAGTGCTATCCTTAATGATATTATCTCTCATCTCAGTATCTGAAACCGCTTAATCATATATAGGGTCACGGTGAGCCGGAGCCTATCCCGGAAACACAGGGCGTAAGGCAGGAATACACCCGACGACGGGACGCCAGTCCATCGCCGGGCATTGCGGGACAATTTTAGTCTGCGAGCCAATCAACCTATCCAGGAGCATGCTTTTGGACTGTGGGAGGAAACCGGAGTGCCCGGCGAAAACCCACGCGGACACGGGGAGAGCATGCAAACTCCACACAGAAAGGCACCCGAGCCGAGAGATTCGAACCCGGGACCTTCTTGCTGTGAGGCGTCAGCGCTAACCACTGGGCCACCGCGCCGCCCTAATGATATTATCAGCCAATTAATCAATGAGTTGGGCCAATCGGTGATTTCGTAGGGGTAACAAAAAAAAACCTGTTATACTGCACTTTTAAAACATCTACGCCCCTCACCTTTACCAACCCGTAGTGATGAGCGTGAAGTATGCCAAACGAGTCGTGACCGGTACAGCTCTGGGAGGTCTGCATCTAGCAGTAGATTGTTAATAAGGAGCGCATATATACTCATTGCTGGTCTAACAATCTGTTGATCTTCAATACGAATTGTTAAGCATAGACAGTAAAGTCTAGGGGCGGCGCGGTGGCCCAGTGGTTAGCGCTGACGCCTCACAGCAAGAAGGTCCCGGGTTCGAATCTCT
>JAZEWT010000018.1:17643500-17654225 GCA_036362905.1 Mordacia mordax | reverse complement strand
ATTTGAATGTGCTTTGTTCATTCAACTATTCATTCAATCCTATTCTTATTAGCGTCGTAGCGAATGAGTTTATTACTTTGTAGCTTGTGAACTTCGTAGCATGTGCAGAAATAAAAATATATAAGTATGAAAAGTATACAAATGACAAAGTAGAATGAATTGGTTTTATGTATGTATGGGTGTGTGTACGTGACTGTGCAAGATTGTGTTGTCACGCTTGTGTGTCTGCGAAGCCTAATGTATGTTTCGGAATGTATATGTGCTTGTGTGTGCACACCAGATGTCCTCAACACGCCCGTACGTGCGCAAAAAGGCGGTGCTCATCATGTACAAGGTGTTCCTCAAGTACCCAGAGTCACTGCGCCCTGCATTCCCGCGCCTCAAGGAGAAATTGGAGGATCCAGACCCAGGTATGGGCCTTGACATGGTACCGTCAGCTGCCAGTGGAGATCTGTACTCCCCGCTTGCCATTCGAGCAGTGGCACTGAGCAAGCAATGATCTCTCTTCCTGAGGATGCCTCTAACGTGCGAGGCGAAACGTCGCGAGGTGGAGAGAGGAAGCGATTGACGCGGCTGTCCCGAGAGAGCAGCTTTTCGAAGCAATCACCGTGCATCGAGCCGTGAAAACCTACATCGTTACAATAATTTCAATGTTTGTGTTCTCAGCAAATATCACGAAGAAACGAAATGTGTTTCTTAAACTGTCATAGCTAACAGTGTTTGGGCCATACCACATAAGTGCAATGTATGTTTTAAAATCTCCCTCCACCTGGTTGTAGCCAAGTAATAAAGTTATCATGTGGACAAGACAGTATACCAGTTTTTTGGAGAGCAATCTCACTTAGATTCAGAAGTTTTTCTAATAGTTGTAGTGCAACATCAGCAGAGACAACTGTCAGAATTGCGAAAACATCTGAACAATGTTCCAGAAATGTCCCAAAAATCTAAATGACATGAAAATGTATCATGAATCATAAAATTGGTCATGAGACTCTAAAATGCTTCATTAACCACACGTTTTGTATATGTGTCGGATTGCCAAGCATGCCTCGCCTCTATATATTTATAAAATAAAACCTGTTTGTCTTTTGGGTTGCATCTTCCCTTAAGTAGCTAAGTGAAAAGTTTGCCCAGAGGCGCTGTGTGTGTGTCTGCACTACTAACCGTTGCGACCCGTGTTCGATACGTGATCAGTGACCGCGAATATTTAAACCGGTCTTGGGTCTCTCCTAGGTCGACTTGGCCGCAAATGAGTATCTGGTGCGGTCTGTAAACCTTGCCAGTATGAAGACAAAGGCGGTCGGGTGTGGTGCTGGGCACCCACCCCCTTGTGTGACCGTGCACAGCACTGGCCTCAACGGTCTGTTAAGGCTGCCCGATGGTTTCGTTTGTTTTTTTTGCAGGCGTCCAATCGGCAGCCGTGAATGTGATTTGTGAGCTGGCACGAAGGAACCCCAAGAACTACTTGTCGCTGGCACCTCTCTTCTTCAAGCTCATGACGTCTTCCACCAACAACTGGGTGCTCATCAAGATCATCAAGCTGGTGAGGACACTCGAGGGTCTCACCGATGTGAATCTCTTACCCTGTATATGGGCATATCATCATTAATCTTTAATCATTCGTTTTGTCATAAGTATCACCATCAGTTTGTAAGTGTCACGAATTTATCCTTATCAAGGGCATCAGAATCGTCATCTAATTTAAGCATTACATCATCAGCTGTCGTCATTATAATCATCACACAAGTATATATGCTGACAGAACAAATGGGGGAAAAACGATGCAGATGTTACTATCATATTAATGAATGCACCATCATTACAGTGACATTACTAGAGCACCAGAGGTTTTGTCGGCATGCCCAAGCGTGATTTTATAATCTTTTCTGTCATAACAACAACGCTTCAGACACGTGTCGTGTCGCTTGTTGAGACGCGGCGTGGGTACCATGAATTGTGACGTGTGTGTGCTCATGCGCTAGTTTGGAGCACTCACTCCACTCGAACCTCGTCTTGGCAAGAAACTCATTGAGCCGCTGACGAACCTCATCCACAGGTGAGTGGCGACACGCTACCGTTTATATTTCCATAACATTTTAAGGGTATTCGCAAAACGAGGGCACTTTTTATTCTTGAGAAATGCTCTTAAGAGCTTCACTTTCAGGCGAGCTGGTGTGGGCATCCTTTCTCTCTCCTTTGCAACGTTTTGCCTCCTACACTGGAGGCCTCTTTAGACACTGTGAAAGGGGATATGACTTCTCTATTGAATAATATACATTTGGATAAATGATAAATATTCCAGAGAATATTCCAGATATCCCGGCGATGGACTGGCGTCCCGTCGTCGGGTGTATTCCTGCCTTACGCCCTGTGTTTCCAGGATAGGCTCCGGCTCACCGTGACCCTATATAGGATTAAGCGGTTTCAGATAATGTGATGAGATGAGAGAATATTCCAGATAATGGGGACAGTAGTGGAAAAAGAGCAATTTTCTACTGAGCAACGTTTCACTTAGGGTTTTAACAAAATACTTGAGTTGCTGGAGTAGAGAGGGAGGTGGCGGTGATGCTATGGAGGATTTTGAAGAATCAAGGTGACCTTCCAATGAAATGTACTAATGTAGATTTTCACGGCTCAATGTATGAGAATTGCTATCCATAAATGGTCCTTTCGGGATGGCCTACGATGTCTTGCGTCCCATGCTCGGGAGATTCCTGATGCCGCCAACTTGGGACGAGCGAAACATTGTGAAGGAGGATGAAGGGACACCCCACCGCTATCCCTTGTAATCGATGTTACTTACATAGGGAGCTAAGGGAAGGATACAAATTTGGGTAAAATAATCTGTATGATGCGGTTGTGGGACCTTTCAGTCTTGTTTTAAAGCTTGGAGGTGGAGGACGAGAGGAGGCTTTTGAGGGAGTTGTTTTGTGACCATCTGGATGAAGTACAGTAGTGTTACACTACAATCAACATTATTACATTCTGAAATAACGTTGATTGTCCTGTAATCTGATTATTCTGTCACCTGACATTCTGTAATAATGTCTTCGGTAATGATGTCGAGTATAGTGATAATGTTGCTGGTAAGTGTTATGGTGAAATGGTTGATCTTGAAGGTGCTATTCCATCATTAATGGTTGATGTTTAATCGTGAGTCTGTTAAGTCGCATGCCTCTGAAGTCGTAAGGTCATGAGTTCTAATCCTAGTTGAGGGTCTTACTTAGCCCATCAGTAACGTGAAGATTCATTTGTGGGAAGTTACCCTGATCTTCCACCATAAACATGTGGGATTTCCACCACTTTTGCAAGGCTAATGACAGGTTACATGTTATCCACATGTGCATTGTGCTGTACGAGTTGTTACATTAGTATGTGTTTTGTGTAACATTGATTTCGTGATTGAAATCACAATCACATGGTTTGTCCACCCTCCAGTGCACCATATTTTTGGCAAGGCAATCTGCCAATCGCACAAAATGCATCTTGTGTTGGTCTGCTCTGGATCCACTCAGCACAAAGGTTCCCGGGTGTAGTGCTGACAACACCGTGTCCTCATAGGTGTTTACAATCGATGTTTCTCACTTTAAAAGTTTGTAACGCTGAGTGTCGGTGTCGCGTCTTCCTCTGGGTATGCAGCACATCTGCGATGTCCCTGCTCTACGAGTGTGTCAACACTGTCATTGCTGGTAAGACACGTTCACAGCCAGACTTGATGCCAGCAACCTGGGAACTTGATTTACAATTTACATTACATTAGAATGGGGGTGGCGCGGTGGCCCAGTGGTTAGCGCTGACGCCTCACAGCAAGAAGGTCCCGGGTTCGAATCTCTCGGCTCGGGTGCCTTTCTGTGTGGAGTTTGCATGCTCTCCCCGTGTCCGCGTGGGTTTTCGCCGGGTACTCCGGTTTCCTCCCACAGTCCAAAAGCATGCTCCTGGATAGGTTGATTGGCTCGCAGACTAAAATTGTCCCGCAATGCCCGGCGATGGACTGGCGTCCCGTCGTCGGGTGTATTCCTGCCTTACGCCCTGTGTTTCTGGGATAGGCTCCGGCTCACCGTGACCCTATATAGGATTAAGCGGTTTCAGATAATGAGATGAGATTACATTAGAATGGGAACAGAGCTTTTTCTGGAAAGTAGTCGGTAAAGCCTGTCAACGTGAAAGCCTGGGCAGTCTGAACTGCAGCCTGAAGAAGGCCATATTTAGCCTATGGGGCCCATTTAATGAGTCCCATCGTAACATTTGAACTTATTATTAAAACATCTCATCCGCAGCTTTAAGGAGGCCTTCCAAAATGTTGTGAAATGACCGTGATACTGCTGCAGCTTTAAAAATGTAATTATTACACGGCGGTGAGAAATAATTCTACGTTCTGTGGGTGACTTGGCACTTGAAGTGCTCTATCCCGATGCTTCACCTCTTTTGTCTCTTCACACTTCCAATTGAACCCATCTCATATCTCTGATTAGCATTCTTGTGCATTACGTCTTTGTCAGCTCTCGTAAACACTGTCATAAACATAGCTCTCGTCTGTATTCCTCATCTCCTGTTTCGTATGTCTTGGCGAGATATATTTATCCTATCGCCTGTTGTGTTTCTCCATACATTTTTCTTGTAACTCTTTTCTAAATGTTATAATGTGTTGCTGAAGAGTGTATGCTACACATCTGTTCCCAAATACATCCATTCCCGTAAATCTCTCAACTGAATGTGTCTGCGTTTCTTCACTGTCATATCTCGCTGGCCGCTCTTCTTAATGTTGTTCATATTATTGCGTTTGTTTACCCAGGAAAAGCTGAGTTCCAAGCCTCTTTAGGCGGGTCCTGCCAAGTGATCGCATTGGGGGGCAATGTCGTAGTGTGTGATCCTAATTGAGTTATTTGCGTGTGTGTTCTTTGAGTGGGGGTGTTTAGCCAATGAGAGTTACAGTTTATGTTTTGTAAATTATGATTTATTTGTCATATCTTGTCACGTGTATGTTATTAATGTCTCTGTCACACTGCTTTCAGCATATTAATCCGGCCTTTTGAAATGGATAATCCGGATGGTAATCGCAATGTATCAGTTTGGCTTCATGCATCAATTAATAAATAATTGAGTGATAATGTATGCTTTAGAAATGCAAATAGTATTAGTCGAAAAGCTGCTCTCTCGTCCCGAGAGAGCAGCTTTTCGAAGCAATCATCATGCATCGAGCCGTGAAAACCTACATCATTACAATAGTATTAGTCATTAACAGAATGCATCAAATTACTTACTAATTAAAATGTATTCTTATGCTCACATTGCATTTCTTAAATCAGGGGTTCTCAAGCGTGTGCACCTTAAGGCCTGCTTGGGTACGGCCTCCACAGACCACGAGGTGGCGTTTGAAGCTCGCTTAACTGGTCATCGCTCGCCTAGCGTATATATAAATCATACGGTGGTGTGACTTTAATAAACTTGACAGAACAAATGAGCTGGCATGGCCAGAACAAACAAGACTGTATATTTCAATCACTCAATGTGAATGTCCCAGTCTATGGAGCCTAATGAGGCTGGGGGGGTTGGTGGGTGTAAGGGGAATGGTTACACATGTACGTTGTTTAGGAGCCGGCACGCTGGAGCAGCCACCTCTGATAATGTTTTGATCGCGTTGGACCCCGCCTTGCCGTTTGCAGTTCTCATCTCGCTGTCGTCCGGCATGCCCGACCACAGTGCGAGCATACAGGTACCGTTGTCGCCTGTGACCCACATTACATAGAGTGCACCTGCTCTGGTAAGACCTCGGAAGGTAGGCGGTGTTAAACGTGCGTCGCGCTTGCATTGCTGCTCGCCACGCGTGGCGGGTTGATGGAGGACACAGGGCTACTCGGCGGGTGGCGGACAGTGCGGCAAAGTCCATTGCGCCGTTTCCGTGCTCCCGTGTCCACGCTCTCTGCCTCAAACCACGCTGACCGTTGCCCGCCTGCCTCATTGCATCCGTTGAAGGGGTTGTTGCTCAACACCTTGAACCTCAAGGCCCAATCGGCCCACGTGGGTTTTGTCTGCGCAGGCCACCAAGTGTCACGTGTGGCCCAGTGATGTCGCCACCCGCCAGTTGATAGTGGCGGCTTTGATCCGTTTGTTTTTGACCCGCTCTATAACATAGCTCACGATGCCTTCTTGACGTTTTGACCGAGTCGCATCCAACACTCGACCCACCCACGTTCCATCACTCCCGTGTTTTGTTTGTGTGCCTGAACCCACAGCTCTGCGTGCAGAAGCTTCGCATTCTAATCGAGGACTCGGATCAGAACCGTGAGTGGTTTTCACACGATTGGGTCCCCTGTGGCTTTTGGCTGCACGCAGAATCGTGGGTTTCTCGTGCACAGAGTAGCGCCGCTCTTTAAAGCCAGGTTCTGTGTTGGAGAGGTGGGTACTAATGTTGCTCTCTAAAACTCTTATAATGGACATTATTCTCATCTCTCATCTCATTATCTGAAACCGCTTAATCCTATATAGGGTCACGGTGAGCCGGAGCCTATCCCGGAAACACAGGGCGTAAGGCAGGAATACACCCGACGACGGGACGCCAGTCCATCGCCGAATGGACATTATTATTTAAATGAAGTCAATTATGTTTTTATCATAGACAGAGCATTTAATACATTCAGCAACGAGTTTTGTGGCCTTTTGAATCGTGGCATAGCAAGATAAAACATAAGTTTAGGACTTATCTGAGTTTTTATCAACTCAAGCAAAGTAATTGTTTGGCAAAATGACTTGTAGTGAAATCTATGTAAATTATTATTAATAGGCTATTTGAAATAAAGAGGCTGGCTTCTCTTGAGTCTCATCAGTAGGATGTGACCTGTCCAGTTGTGTTGTTCTATAATGTGTTGTATAGCTCTGTGTTGTTCTAGAATGTGTTGTATAGCTCTGTGTTGTTCTATAATGTGTTGTACAGCTCTGTAAAATTTCATGTTACCATATTTAAGCTGCTCCATGTATCGTCTTGCTGCACTGTTTTCAGTTCTGTGGAACTGTGTTCCTTTAAACACTCCTCTGTTTCCGTGCAGTGCTGTTCACTGTGTTGCCGTAAAACCTCTATGTGCTGTATCGTCATCTCACACTGGGCCGTGTTGCCAACCACCCTCGTATGCCGTTGCCGTGTAAGTCAGTGTACTGTGTGTTAAGTGACAGCTGTGATATCGATACAGTGCTGTGGTGCTCTATTGCTCGTACACTTTGCTGCGCTGCCTTGAAGCTCTGCATCGTGTTTCCGTGTAACTCTGGGTGCTGAGGTTCCGTTTAACCCTGTGTTGCCGTCTACCCCCTTGCCGCCGTGGCCGCGTTCTCCTCCAGTGAAGTACCTGGGGTTGCTGGCCATGTCCAAGATCCTGCGCACGCACCCCAAGTCCGTGCAGTCCCACAAGGACCTCATCCTGCAGTGCCTTGACGATAAGGACGAGTCGATTCGGTTGCGCTCCCTCGACCTGCTCTACGGCATGGTGCGTCTCCCAAATCCAGCCGCCGTCCGTACATCTGCACGTCTGCGTCTTTGCCACGGGAGCGGTTGCGTAGCGGTTAGCGCGCTATGCCACGAACCCGACTCTGCTCGATTCCCACTTACAGCCACCACTGGTGGTGAATGTCTGAGCCGGTCATGGGGTCTCCCCTAGGTCGACCGTGCTTCAAATGAGTAACTGGCACAGTGTGTCAAGTTGCCACGAGAAAGACAAAGGTGGCCCAGCGTGGTGCTGGCCATCCACTCGTATTATGTGCTGGCCTTTAAAGGTGTTTGATCTCAGCCCTTGACATACAGTCTGTTAAGGCTATGTGGGAGACCTTTGTCTTTGTGGCCATTTCCAGCTGTCCTCGTGCTTGCACAAATAGCTGGACAGAATGTATTAATTGGGGACTTGGGAAGAGATGGATGGATGTGGTGCGGTAGGTTTAAATAGCTAAGTAGACGTGTCTATAGCTGCCACCAATGGTGTCCAGATCAGCCTATGTGTAGCGGAGGCTTATTAAAAACTACCAGGTAGCTGGCAGCAGTTTTCCTCCAGTGATAACAGGAGGTGATGCATGACCATGACACTCAAAACGTTGAGCAGAGGGTCGGGTAGATAAAACGTGGTTGCCTAAGTGTAGCATGCAGCTGGTTCATTTCGTGTTTGATTAAATGTGGGTGCCTCCGTCTGCCGATGCATGAATCTTCAACCACTCTCACGTGGTCGCAATGTACACCTAACTTTGCACCGTTGTCCTGATCACGTGCCAATGGCATACTATCATTGTATCGTCTCATCTCATTGTCAGAAACTGCTTAGTCCTGTACAGGGTCGCGGTGAGCCGGAGCCTATCCCGGCAGACACAGGGCGCAAGGCAGGGATACACCCACGATGGGACGCCAGTCCATCACCGGGCACTGCGGAAAATGTACTCTGCAAGTCAATTAACCTATGTTGCAGCATGTTTTTTTGTACTGTGGGAGGACACGGGGAGAGAACTCGCAAACTCCGCACAGAAAGGCACCCGAGCCGAGATTCGAACCCGGGCCCTTCTTGCTGTGAGGAGGCGACAGCGCTACCTGCTGGGCCACCGCGCCGCCCTCATTGTACAGTGTGTGATAATATCAAATGGGGGAAATAAGCGGTGAGTACATTTAGTTTTGGGAGCTCGAGATGCCCTGTATGAGAGGTCGCGTGCCATTATGACACGGTCGCGTGCCATGTGGCCGACGCTGCCGGCTACGGCGATTCTCGGTTCTGCGCCGCGCGTGCAGGTGTCCAAGAAGAACCTGATGGAGATCGTGAAGAGGCTGATGGTGCACATGGACAAAGCCGAGGGAACGACTTATCGCGATGAACTGCTCACCAAGATCATTGACATCTGCAGCCAGTCCAACTATCAGCACGTCACCAACTTTGAGTGGTCCGTGAGACCAGCGCTCTTGCCGAATTCTCACCTGCTCGCCTTGCTTGGTCGCCCGGTTAAGCAGTGCTTGTAACGAGGCTTTAATTATCTTTTGTCAATCACTCTTGAGCCAGTGTCAGAACATCTGATCTATCCATAGAATAGCAGTTCTCGATTCGCCAGAATATGGTGTTAATTTTATTAACCCTAAAGGGATAATGGACTGAATTAACTTTTAATAAGGTTTTAAAGGTCATTGGCATGCAAAGCATACCAACCAGCCCAATATAGTTATTACCTCGAACACGTTAAACATAATGACTCCACTTTGAAGAATTAAACAGGGGTAATGTTATGAAAATACTGTGCCCAACCATGGGGATGTGACATTGCTCGAGCAATGGAAACACTGCTCCGTTGAGATTTACTCTGAGCTGCTCTTTCTGAATAGCCATGTGAAACATTCCTCCTCTGTCCTTTTACGACGTTTCACTTCCCACGATGGAGGCAGGATCAGGCTTCTGTATACTGAGTATAATTAGAAATTCAAAAACACGACGGCGCCTCCACCGTGAGAGGCACAACATCGTGGAGGCTTGTGGATAAATTTCGAAAATCTGAACACTGATGCCTCCAGCGTGGTGGGTGAAACGACGGGGGGGGGGAGGGGTTGACGCTTAACGCGGCTATCCCGAAAGAGCCACGGCTTCATTGCTCGTCCAAACCCAGCGATGGTCCTTGGCCTGGTCTCTAATCGCGGCCGTCAACTCGCCCAGGTACGTGAGCATCCTGGTGGAGCTCACGCGCCTGGAGGGCACGCGGCACGGCCACCTGATCGCCGAGCAGGTGCTGGACGTGGCGATCCGCGTGCGCGCCATCCGCGCCTTCGCCGTGCGCCAGATGGCGCTGCTGCTCGACAACGTGCACGTGCCCGCCGCCGCCGGGCAGCGCAACGGCATCTGCGAGGTCCTCTACGCCGCCGCCTGGATCTGCGGAGAGTTCTGCCGGTGCGTGGCGCGCCGCCGAGCCCGCGGCGAGGGGACAAAGGAAGCCTGCCGTATCCCGCGCGTCTGCGGTCGCGGTTACGGTCAAAGCTGATGTGACGCGCTTTGTGACCCTCGGGTGAAAAGCGCTCTGTAAATGTAATTATTATCATTATAACACCCCCAGGGAAAGCAGATCCAATTGTGCTTATATCTGGCAATTTACCCTTTCCCTTTTCCCAACCAATCTATGTATAAAGCGGCAGTTGTGGTGTCATTCCACATTATTTGAGGACTCGCCAATCAGCTGTAGGGTTTTTTGTTTTTTAGTTTGGAGCTGAAAGTATCATTGCCATCCCAGCGTTTGGCACAGATCTGGCCAAAGCATTCTGCGGCTGCCATGAAAGTCGGTGTAATAAATGTGAAAATGTATCGCGCATATCAGAACTTGCTCTTATATTAGGTATGCCATAGCCACATTCAGTGATACGAATATTGTGTGAATTTTGTTAAATAGACATTCAAATTTCATTTGCTCTTTACACCACCGTATTGCCTTTGGGTTAAAGATACTGTAGGAATGTAAAGTATTATTATTAACACTTGTCCGTGTTGATGCAGATTTATTTGTGACTGTTTTGCCCCTGCATGTGTGTGTTCCGTTTGTGTGTTCGCCATGTATTTCGGTCATCATGGAAAGTACAAGTGGCGTATGGTAGCTGAACCGTTTCTGGGTTTCGTCTGGGTAAATTCAGCTTTAAATGAGCACCTAGTGTGGTTCATAATCATTCGCACCTGGGAAGTAAATGCTGCTGGGCCTACTGTGTACCCTCCTTCAAAAATCACCATAACTTCGACT
>JAZEWT010000018.1:17587667-17604183 GCA_036362905.1 Mordacia mordax | reverse complement strand
GTCGTTTTCTCCATCACGCTGTGCTTTTATGACCATCGGATGTAAGGCGCTTTAGAAACGCAAATATTACGTGACCTTGTCTTCATTTCTGATGGACATGAGAAGGACCGTAGCACCGAACACTTGTCTGTTGTCGACAAAGAGGATGTCCGCATATGAACTGCCACTGGACATGTCAATCATCCTGAGGAATCTTAAGACCGGTCACCAAGCCACAAAAGCACACAATGCTCCGACACGAGATGATGACCACACATCGGCACTCTCATTTTCAAGCAAGCAGCAGCAGTGGCCTTACCCAGTGATGAGATTCCACAGTCCTGCTCTAGTGTGGCATCCCCTCGATCACGTCATTGATCACAGGACGATTACGATCAAAAGACGATATGTGGGATGTTTTTCATATTTGAAGCCATCATGACAATCGTACCCCCAAACATTCAAAGGGGACTCCGAGTGGTAGCTCTCCCTGTGCGGCACGGAGTGCGTCAACACAGGATTTTTAAGCGTGTATCTGCCAGTTGGAGGGGGAGAGGGGCATGCTGTATTTAATCCAATTGAATAAATTGCGGGCTATATTTAAACCGTGCTACCGGCACACACATACTTGCTCGTTTGGAACGATATCACGGGATTTTTGAACAACTCTTAAAACAGTGCATACTCACGGTTAAGACACAAGCAGCAGTAATAACCAGGTCAGTCTGGCGGTTTAGAACCGCGGAGCCTCTTATTCCGGCCACTTATCGATTATTGTTACATTTCAGAGCCAAACGCAGTATTCCCAACATGCCATCGGGAACAAATCTTGGTCAAAATCAGCAGAAAACGTTACCAACGCGCATGGAACAAGATCAAGCGTGTGTCTGGTGCCTTGCTAGTCGCTAATAACATGCTTGTGGTGCCCACGTTTGCTCTGAGCTGAATTCTCCACCCGTGCTCGAGACATCATTAAGAGTGCGCGACACTGGCACCAGGGAGGCACACAACGAGACCCACCCACCCGACGAGTGGCGTAAACTTTGCAAGAATAATCTTTATTATTGCTCGTATTTGCATATTCAATTAGATAAATACATAAGGGGTGTGCGTGCCGTGTGTTCACAAACACTGGCGGCACACAGTTTAAATCTTTGTTCCACGCGTGTGTACTCCTGTCTGCATACTGCACATCCGTCATTGTGTATGTTATGTACATTGCCTCTGCGGGAACACACGTGTGGTGCACGTGCCTGTTTTGGGGGGGGTAACGATACAACGAAACAACGTTAGCGCGCGCTTCAAGCCGTCAACTTTGCTTTTACAAATCAACATTTAATAATTAACCCTATTCATGAAAATAACTCGATCCTTATTACAATCGGTAACATAAACCATGTCTGACACAAATGTATCTCTAACATCAGCACTCATTGTGTCTATGACGAACCCAGCCCTTAACTGCTTAAATAAACTTGACGAATGCTGGACTTAACCCAACCCCCATCTATACATAACCTTACCCGGAAGATTAACTCTTAACATTTAGCTAATCCCAGCCTTGCCTTGGAACCAACCCGTATAGAATCTGAATACCATCCCCAGGATTGTCTCTTAGTTGTCCTATTCTACTGTAAGCCCCAGAGAAGTCTATATTACAACCGAAAAGAGATCAAATGTGGATTGGGCACATGACAGGGCTTGCGAATAAACCCTTATAACCCTTAAAATCCAATCAGGCAAAACATCTAATCAGATCTCCAAATGGAATCTTAATAGCGTACGAGCTTACAGATAGGTTGTTTTCTGCACTCCAGCTATAAACACGTCTTGTCGAGTCTGCCTACGTCTCACACATCCCGTTGAAACGGTGCACGTTTGCCATACAGAGTTTTGGTTCGGCCGAATACTACTGCGTTACATGGTACGTTAGAGCACTGGCTAAGTGTCAGGAGACTCGCCTACCAGGAGAGGGGGGGGGGATATTTGAATTACTTGATGCTCCGAACTAAACACTGCACTCAAAAGTTGACAGGAGGAGTTCGAGGCAAGAAATTATTTTTGGGTGAAAAATTTAAAAAAATAATTTCTTGCCTAAAACTAATCACCCAAGGGGAAATATATTTTTTACTTAGAAGAAAAAACATGAAATAAAAATAACAAATACTGTATTTATTAAAGCAGCTAAAAATACGTAGAATTCCCTTTGACAATAGGCAAGGAATCCGTCAGTCCGCAGATCATTTTTTTGGGGCATTTAATAGCAGAGAATTTACTGGCCATATTTTTAACTGGTCATGGTCAAACATTGCCAAGTGACAAACCACGAACATGGCTCAGTTCCCCAATTACAGCCCCATTCGGCTGTAAATGCAGAGCCACACACTGCACGCTCCTTGTCCGTGTGGATATTGGTGATCGCGTTCTCCACGATATTATCTACGATTCCACTACTCCCATTGGCGGCGGTGCGTAAGTTGATAACAGGACGAATTTACCGCGGACCTCCTATCAGTGAATAATCGCGAATATTACGAAGCCGCTTCACTGGGCGTAATGGGGCAAAGTCGTAGGAATTAGGGTCACGGATACTCCATCTAATCATGGATAAGAGTCTTCGAGTGAACAAGATCTGAGATGACTGCTGTATGGTCGTGTGATGAGCTGTGGATAATACCAATTGCCACAAGAACAAAAAAACAACCCCATGGGACACTTTTAAGGAACGATAATAAAAACAATGCGCTGTCGTGAGCTTAATGGGTTGGGGGAGGAGCGAGGGTATCAGCATTCGCTATGACATTTAATATTTTTTGCCAAGCAGCCGTACAGCGCTTGATAGTCAAGTCGTGCCGAGGCAATCATTCCCAATCCACCGTGGGACTTCCACAAATCATGCGGTCAGTTTTAAAGGAATTGCAAACTTTACAACACGTCGAGAGTGGTGGTGTCTTGTGCCAATGCCAAAGGATCCATGGTATCGCTTGGAGGTGCCCGATACTACACGAGCCCCATGTTCGTTTAGGGCCAAGGTCAGCCTTGCGTTTTTTTATATAGACCGTGCAAATTATTGGACGTGTATTTATTATTTGTTCCGTGTCCTGTGCTTATCCGTGTTTGCCTCTGCAAGTCGGATCATGAATTTGTTCTACATTTACACCCATTTTGTCAATCCAGTGCTCGATGAGACCACCCCGTGCCACGTGGGTTGTGGAGATTATCTCCTTCACCGTGCTGATCGGTGCGGATTTCTTTAAAGGGGTGCGTGAGATAGCAGACCTCGGGATCATATAAGTGCAGTATAACACTGACGTTTCCTGCACCACCCTATGCTGTTCAGTGGCGCCCGGTAGACCGTGGGCAACCTGTTGGTGCGCGGTAGTTACCCCGTCGCAGGCACTATCCAGGCTCAAACCTGCTCAGTAACGAGATGTGTCGAGATTGGGTGACGTTCTGGCATCTCGGACATTAACTCGATTAGCATATGCCTGGCATCATTATTAATCGAGACGTATCTACGGCGTTATTCATGAGAGATTCGAGAGTGCAATGGCAGTATCCACAGTCCCAGAGACGTTTCTATGAACCCAGATTTGAGTGCACCATTACAGATGCCTCATTTACAGTAGTTTTAAAGGGATGTGAACATCGCTTTAGAATTTATTTGTGATGACCTTTCACGCATGGGACTCGAGATAAAACGGCAACTGTCCAATTTCCTGTACCGCAACCGGCCGTTGAAGGGATTAAATATTAAATGGGCGACGTTCAAGGCAATGAACCTTCTTTATTGCGCAATCAGTGCAGAAGTCCATTACCGTAAACGTTACCTACATTTTCCTTTTAAGGCAGTCTTATCGACCGTGTTGTTTGAACAGTCGTGTTTGCACACCACTGGCAACTCAAGTAGCGCCAATTAGTGCCATGCCCTAATGTGAATGCAGTGGCAAGCTCGTCGAGCAAACGATCATCGGATCGTCTTGCTGTGAAACGAGCCATCAACGGTGAGCGAACTGGCGACCAAGCGAGCACCCACGGCCCTCGTGAGACTAAAGACGCTCTCACGCCTGTGGGGTAAGGCAGCGACGAGCGCCGTGCGGCGGCACGGCATCCAAACTGGGGGCGAGCCGGTGCGCGACACAGACTCCAGGCTACGAGCTCTTGATGATGCTGCTGGTGCGAGGAGTTGCAGGGACGGGACGGGGAATGATGAGGGCGATGGTCAGTGGGCCAGACGACTGCAAGAAAATAATAATCTGCCCAGTCAATGGTAAATTAATGCCACGCAATCCCTGTCCGAAGAGAGGGCAGGAATGTGCCACTGTGCAAAAACCACATCATCAACGCAGTACTGATTTTTAGACATTATTCGTCGGCACTTACAAATCGTTTACACGGCCCACCGTCGGTAATGGAAGACTACACAGAGGACACCGGTACTCATTAATCATTACACCACATCATTCACCTCCCCAAGTCCTGTAGCCGTGCTGTGCCGGCACCGCTTTGCCCCCCCCCCCCCCCTAGCTGCCCGGCGATGGACTGGCGTCCCGTCGTCGGGTGTATTCCTGCCTGACGCCCTGTGTTTCCGGGATAAGCTCCGGCTCACCGTGACCCTATATAGGATTAAGCGGTTTCAGATAATGAGATGAGATCTCAATTAGCCAACAAGTACCGCACGTGAAAGCATAGGGCTTTTAGTTTATTCACTCAGGTGAGCCTATCTCTGAGGGGCTTCTGCATGTGATAAGACACAACATGACCATACTTGTAGTGCATACAAAGCTGAAACAAGTGCATAAGCAATCGAGTTAGACCCTTAAAGACCACAGAGAAGCGATTACACTTCAGGGATAATATGGAACAGATATCTTGGGGCGGCACGCTGGCCCAGTGGGTAGCGCTGTCGCCTCACAGCAAGAACGTCCCGGGTTCGAATCTCGGCTCGGGTGCCTTTCTGTGTGGAGTTTGCGTGTTCTCTCCCCGTGTCTGCGTGGGTTTTCGCCGGGCACTCCAGTTTCCTCCCACAGTCCAAAAAACATGCTGCTGCATAGGTTAATTGGCTTGCAGAGTAAATTGCCCGCACTGCCCGGGATGGACTGGCGTCCAATCGTGGGTATATCCCTGCCTTGCGCCCTGTCTGCCGGGATAAGCTCCGGCTCACCGCGACCCTGTACAGGACCAAGCGGTTTCTGACAATGAGATATCTCCACATAACTAGGGGCCAATAACCTGCAATTACTTCTTCTATAATGCAATGCCAAGCTCGATGTTTTGGGTTGGCGTTGTAGGAGAGGGCGATTAAAGTGTAGCAGTGGCTAATTTGGATCGTGTCATTTTTTAAAACGCAACCACGCAGTCCAAAGTTGAAGTAAACTCCAAATACCCGTGCGACCAATCCCGTTACCGGAGCACAGGTGCTAATCGAAATGCAGAGACTATTGCCTAAAGTCAAAACCCAAAAATACTGAAGCTGCTGTCTGGCACCCACACCGAGGCCACGGGTGGCTTAAGGAATTCCCCGAAAACAGCAGAACTCCAAAAATGTTAAGCTTTTAAATAAATATGGTACTACCTTTTTTTTTTACGCAATATTTTCTCTGTAAATCTCACTGAAACACTAATTTTCTGTCTTAAATCCGCTGGGGGGGGGGTAGTGATTTCATTGCATCCATTGCTCACCTATTGTAATTTAATATTTGTATACTGGCAAAAAAGTACCCATAGTGAATAAGTATTATTTATGAAACAGCCGTTAACCGATATTGTTTTGATACGGATATAAAAAAAAACCCCACTAAGGTGTACTTTGTGTTGAATCTTCCTTTACAGGTGCAGACTACCAACAATCTGTACAGTCCACATTATACACATTTAATTACAACTCCCAACGTGTTTTGGTAATGCTCAACCTGAATCGTGACAAAGCTCGAACCCAGCACACGGCAGTAATCCCACTTCACAGTCAGCAAGAATAGTCATCTCTCACTTCACAACATTGAGCCCCATTGTGTTATCCATTATGGTATCAAACTCCAATGGACACTAGCACTGGGTATTGTGATCTAAAGAGCCACACGTGGTGGGATGGAATGTTACCTAGAGATGTAGAAGGTGGGGTTGGTAGTTTCCACAGAGATAGGAGTTTGTGCGAGGCATCGTCATAGGTCAAATTCGGAGCCAGATGTGTCCGGTTAGGTTTGCACTCGGGTTTTCTATAGGTACTCTAGTTTCTTCCCACAAAATTGAATTTGGCCATTCTGACATGTCAACGTGGGTGTTGAGACTCAGCCAGACTTTCCTGAATAATGCCAGTAAATATGGATCCACGGCAATCGCAAGGCATTGGGCGGAGGGGCCGCACACCCACACCGTTCGCAAGATTTTCACTTGGCCGCGAAGGCGCTGGAACAACCCTGCACTCAGTGGAAGCACGACGCGGCCAGCCTGGATGTGAGCTGGACAAACGGCCTACCAAGGTCAGCTGTCTCAATGCTGCGAGGAACGAGTTAATCTGTGCAAGTGAATCGTGATCCAGCAAAATTCAGTCCGCGCTCTTGACGCGAGCCTCGGTGTTCTTTTCACGTGCACTTTTTACTATTCCTTGGCAATTTCAACGACAGGATTTAGTGTTTGACTTTTGGTGAGACAGTGTTTATAGCCTCATGACCCGGACACTCCACTGGTCGGCAGCCGGGATGACAATGGCACTGCACTCGTCTGGAGTGATCGCGAGACGCGTTGGATAAGACGTCTGCCGCGGGCAGTGGGGAGGATGGCGTGATTTTGTTGAATAAATTAATCGACTGAAAACCCAAGACAGCAGTGAGTGACCTGGCATTATTTCTGGTGGCTCTTCAGGAGTAGCTCGCACACTAGTACTGTGCACCCGAACATTCTGCATAATAAAACCGAACTGATTACACCACAAAACTAGTTAAGAGTTGACGTATTGCACTTTGGGGTGGTAGGCAGGATGCTCATTTTCACTGGCTTGCTGCGGGCAGAGGGGGCCTGTGTCAGTGACAAGGCCCGAATGGCCAGCACGCTCACCGCTGAGCCACTGCGCACGGAGGTCATGGTTTCATTGTCACCACAACACCCCAGTAAATTTAGCATATTGTCGTTATTAAAGTGCTCCGAGTAGAGTCGATGAAGACCGCTGAATAATCAATTTCACAGACAATATGTGCCTGTGTCACAGCCAAAACATCAAAGTGACCCGCCAATCGTAAAGATTTGATTAACTAGCCGTGGTTAACTAATCAAGACAGCCGCCGCTTAATGGCTTTCCATAATCTTGCACCTCATTAAATCACGGAGCTATTATTCCCAGGTCTTCTATGCAAATTATAAATCAACCAACTGAGACGGGTGAGACGGTCAGTCTCTGAGTCTTTACCCACAAAGGAACACTAATGGGCTATCGGGATCAATGCGGGCACAAGTCTGCACTGATTACACACCTGGGTACACATCTGGACCTCTGGAACTCGTAAAACCCAATTTCTAGGAATAATTTTCTGATCATCGTGGTCTCCCAGGCGCTAATGTTTTCACAAATATACCTCCGAACAAACTCGACGGTAGGCGTCTCAACTCCGAGGGCTGAAATGTATTTTCCGGGCGAGACATCGCGCGCTGGGTGTTTCTCCAGCGATAAAGCAGAGCTCCACTGACCATTCGAGCTGTGCGAGGACATGACACGACTCCAATATCACTGCTTGGATATCATCGGTGCTGAGAGCGACTTTACATAATTTACCCATCATTGCGTTGCATCACCAAGAGGATGGTGAACTCCGGCGAGGGAGACTCTATCGTGGGTGCAACGCACGCGTGTCGCAGGAGGCCTGGCGTGCTGTGCGACCGTCGTGGTGTGCGGTGCTGCGGGCGGCCGCTGCGGCGGCGCCCGTGCCGAGCGGGTGGCCCGCTGTCGTCGCAACTTCCAGCAAGTGGCGCTTTCCTCGCGTGCGAGCCCCTGCGTGTCCACCGTGCGCATCCGTACGCACGTTTCTGAGTCCCCACCGTAACATTATGCTCACGTATTAAAGTGAAAATGCAAACGTTCACTCTCTTGGACAGTTCCTCCCGGCACAATCGGCAACTGGACGTCGAGACGTTTTTTGGTAGAAATCAAAAGCGGCCTGATAAGTAAAGAAAGGAAACGTACGAGTGCCCAATCGCGTGGCAGACCGACCGCTAACGAGCGCGTGGCTCATTAGAAAAGATATGACTTCCGTTCAAACAGCGAGGATCCTTGTAGCATCAAAACAGACGGGGCGGTGCAACGACGCGTACTCCGTGGAGCACGGCTCCACCGCCGCCGTCACCACGGCGACCGCCATACGGCGGACACGACCGCGATTGCCACGGCGACGTTAGGAGACGTTCTCCATGATGTAGAAGATGAGCTCCATGCGAACGGCACCATCACCTGGGCCGCCCCCTCCACCGCCGCCGTGCATTATGGGTATGAGCGCGCAGTCCAGCTCGTTCATGTACTGCGCGGGCAGCGGCTGCCCGTTTCCCCCGGCCTGGTAACCGACCTGGCCACATGACACACGAGAGTGCAACGATCCCAAATTTTAGCCGGGGAAAGCGACGCGGAGTCTGCTGATAGCGGGGTAGTTGCCCTGACAGTGAGAGTGGCTTCGATCATACGTTTTAATTTGTGCGAGTCTCGCGGGCCAAGGGCGAGGATTCCGCCCACATCATGCGGCGATTCCACCCGGGTCGTCTGGTCATTCGGCAATTTCCGCGCGGGCGCGACAAGGCAGGGAGAGGGGGCGGGCGATGGGGGAGTAGCTTCGGTGGCACCTGCTCGGAATGCAGGGTGAGGCGCAGGCCCAGCTGCGTGAGTCCGTCCTCACGCAGCTCCTTGAGTCGCGACGCCAGCGCCACACAGAACGCGCGCGCCACGGCCTCTGCCACCCGGCTGTGGTCCGCGGGGTCGAAGGTCGCAGTGCCGCCCTCCCGACTGCTGCCCTCCCCACCTTCCTCCTCCTCCTTCTGCAGGAAGAACACCTGCGCACGTAGAACGGAACACGCACGCAGTTACGTAAAGGTTCCCAATATAGCCTGAACAGACCGTCGGGGCAAGAATTGTTAGTCTCAACTCATTGTCAGAAACCGCTTAGTCCTGTACAGGGTCACGGTGAGCCGAAGCCTATCCCGGCTGACACAGGGCACGAGGCAGGGATACACCCACGATGAGACGCCAGTCCATCAACGGGCACTGCGGGCGATTTAGTCTGCAAACCGATTAACCTATGCAGCAGCATGTTTTTTGGAATGTGGGAGGAAACCGGAGTGCCCGGCGAAAACCCACGTGGACACAGGGAGAGAACATGCAAATTCCACACAGAAAGGCACCCGAGCTGAGATTCGAGCCCGGGACCTTCTTGCTGTGAGGAGGCGACAGCGCTACCCACTGGGCCACCGTGCCGCCCAAGCATTGTTAGTGAGTAACCTATAAAGACAGCACGGCACACGAGAGGGTGAGTGTCCAGCACCACGCCTAGCTGCCTTTGTCTCCCTAGTGACAATATTTACACAACCCATCAGGTAACTCATTTGAAGCTCAGTCGACCTAGGGGAGGCCCAGGACTAATGCAGATAACAACCGCTGGCGTTGATTGTGAGCAGGGACCAATTTCAGATCACCAGGTTCGCAGGGCAGAGCCACCGCTCCCCACATGCCCATGCTCACATCTCGTCTTGCTCACCGTTGTCGTGCCTGGATGATGGCTCGCTGCAGACCTGCACCTGCTCAGGAACATTTATTTCTTCGTTTGTTTGTTGAATAATTGTTTTTATCGCTCATTTTATGTCCTCTAAATTCGAGCCATTATCTGACTTCCAACTGAACTGCTCTGCTGCTGTTGTTGTTGTTGACATGCCATTCTCTCCACGGCTCAGATTTGTAACAAAAAACAAAAAAAAGCGTTGTTGTTGATTTTGCCGTTCATATGTCATTGTTGCCGATATGCCGTTCTCTCCACAGCTCGGTACAGCGCTTTGTGACCCTCTGGTGAAGTGTGCTCTGGAAGTGCAATTATTATTATTATTATTATCCGCCCGACGAGGAATAATACAGACCTCCGTCCACCTGATGATCTTCCCACTGCCTTTGAACTCCGACCCTTGAAAGATCTTAACACTGGGAACTCCCTCCATGGAGTGTCCATCGATCGGGCTGGTTACCCTAGAAACCACAGGGTAGGGGTTGGGATCCGGTAAAGGTTGGAGGAGGCGAAAAGACATTTCCAACGCATTGACGTAGGTCTCCGCGGCCCGATGCATAGCAATTGTCCTCAACGGTTACTCTTTCAGGTTTGCCATGCCGAGCATTCCTCCTCGCTCCCTGGGGATGTTTTACATCATCGGGCATTCGAGGAAGAACTTTTGACACAGCGTCTCGAAAGAGCAGCTCTTAAGAGCATTGGCAGACATCGAGCAGCTCTCGAGTCCAGATTGCCGGCCACGAGCTCTGTTGCGCCGTCGCCACCGCCTCGCGGCGACCGCCGGCTGCTGTGTCGGTGAGAGCGAGCACGCGCGCGCGGTCACCCGCGGTTGAAGGCGGCGTCGTCCGCGGCCCAGCGCACGTGAACGTGCTCGCGCGGGGCCTCGCCGTCGGCGCGGCCGCACACCAGCGTGTGGTCGCGCATCTCCCGCAGCGCCGAGCGCAGCGCCTCCATTCCCTCGGCCGTGATCTGCACCATGAGCCCGTCTGACAGCACACACGCGCGCGTGCTCTCAACTGGCTGAACCCTAACCCCACAACTCTCCAAACAGCCACTAAGCACTGGCTCTAACTAACCAGCCGAACAACTCATAGCACTGGCTCTACCCCTAACCAACTAGCCAACGAGACAATAGCACAGGTGCTACCCATAACCCTAACGAACTAGCCAATCATGCAACAGCATTGGCTCTACTCCTCATCCACACCTCCAGCACCTTTCCAGATGGGACACTTTGTCGCTTCGCCACTCAAAGAGCCGTTACGCAGTAGGCACGTGACAGGGGAAGGGTTTTTTTTTTTAAATAAGAGCCCTTTAGCGGAGGTGAGGGCCCTGTGGATGGACTCCACTTGTAAACTTCACCCCCATTTGTTTAACCCCACAGAGAGAACATTTGAAGGTGCCAGACTTGTGGCTAGGGACACGGAGTTTCCCAACGGCGAAACCCTCGTCTTGTCATCTCACGGAGGTCAACCGGCCACGCGCGCACGAACGCACCCTCCACGATGCTTGACTTGGCCAGAAAGCCCGAGGAAGACTTCAGGGCACCGTTAAACACCACGAAGCTGGCTCCCGTCACTGCGGCCACAACAACAGGGCAACGGACAATCACGTTAGCCATGCCGGCAGACGCACGCGCAATGACTGATAAACAATCGCACACGCACGCGCAACAAACTATTCCCACAATCACTTGATTGGCCAAGCCGGGCGGGCACCGTGTGAGTGCTTAAACCTGAGGCTCGTGCGTCCGAGGTCCTGAATCACTGTGAAGAGGTCAGGCAATGTAAGCGACACCTGCTCTGTACCTGAACGCACAGACACGCTGGGCAGTTGCCCGGGGGCCCCACGAGCATCGGGGCCTCCGTGCTAATCTATGAATGTTGTGACTTACTATCAATAAATATATAAATAAATGCTACATTTAGGGGCCCCAGTGCACTGCTTTGCCCGGGGGCCTACAATGCTGTTAAGATGGCCCTGGACCAGGCTCAGGAGGGGGGAGGAGGAATAGGAGGGGTCTTGTGTCCGGCTCTGTGACCATAGACTCTCAGCCTGAACGCGTCAGAGGCTTCATCAACAGTGGCTACTCTGAAACACTTGCCTTCATAAATGTTTATTTTATCTTAACTTGTGGGGATATGGACTTCAACCTTGGGGTATGAAAGGCGCTCTATAAATAATTATTATTGTTGTTGTTATATACGTTGTAGAATTGCCTTATGTGGCTGGTGACGCTGGGCGAGGGTCTCGCTGTAATCCCACAATAACTCAGTGACATCCGGGCAGTGGGACCAACAGCAGACAGCGGGGCCCCCCGCTCCGCTCCGCCCTGGCCCGACCGTGCAGCGGCACGCTTCCGAGTGGGACGGCGCTGCGGGCAGCGGCGCCGCGGGCAGCGGCGCCGCGCACAGCGGCGGGAGGCGGTGCGGGAACCGTGGCTACCTTTGCGCGGCGTGGCGTGGATGTTGATGGCCTGCGTCTGATAGTTGCCGTCGTCGTTCTGCACGCACACGAGGTGCGAGTCGGCCGCCGCGTTGAAGACGGCGCCGAACGCCAGCACGTGCTCATTGGCGCTGTTCAGCACCTTCGCCATCTGGGGAGGGGGCACGTGACGGAGGGTGGGTTCGTGATGGGGATTCCATCTCATCTCATTGTCTGAAACCGCTTAGTCCTATACAGGGTCACGGTGAAGCCGGAGCCTATCCCGGCAGACACAGGGCGCAAGGCAAGGATATACCGACGATGGGGCGCCAGTCCATCGCCGGTGATGGGGATTACTTGTTTTTTTAAAAACAGATTTTAAATGACATTCACGTTAAAAAACGCTACTTCCAGAATCGTAGAATGGAATGAGTCCTTAAGCCTAGGCAGCGGCCACCCCCTTAGTCTGCACAGCAGACTGTGGCCATGTGATTCAGTGCAATTTTAAATGTGGCTGTTCATTAGCAATGTAATATAAAATGCCCACGCATTTTGTTTCACACAGCTCCTTTAAACCGTCCCTTCTCATGTAACGACCTTAACATCAGCCATTTGCCCGGGTCATCACTGAGAAAGATCGTCTTAGATCAATGGGCTTTAGAAATAAGCGGACGGACTCGACACCACAAAATGCTTCCTCTGTAAAAGGCATCTCAGATGCACCACCAGAATGGTGGATCACCATGAAAGTGCAAATTTCAATATCGATTCATAAATAAATATCCAGAGGAAACACTGTGGTCGACAGCAATTAAAGCGTCTATTTAAATTACACAAAACACACGCACACACGTGTACTGCAGGTACATATATATTGTCGTTGTTGCTGACACGCCGTTCTCTCCGCAGCATTGTGCAGCGCTTTGTGACCTTCGGGTGAAGAGTGCTCTAGAAGTGCAATTATCATTATTATTATTCTATAACTCAACTTCTTTCAGCAAAACCAGTCAAAAGCCGAGTGAGGCCTCCAAGGTGGGAGGCAAACGGTCTCGAAGGAGAGAGCAGGAATACCCAACAGGGTTATCCTGGAAGAGCAACGCTTAAGTCTCAACTCATTGTCAGGACCACTTAATATTGTACAGGGTCGCGGTGAGCCGAAGTCTATCCCGAAGACACAGGGCGCAAGGCAGAGATATACCCACGATAGGATGCCAGTCTATCCCGGGCACTGCGGGCAATTTAGTCTGCGAGCCAATTAACCTATGTAGTAGCATGTTTTGTGGACTGTGGGAGGAAACTGAAGTGCCCGGAGAAAACCCACGCGGACACGGGGAGAGAACGTGCAAACTCCACACAGAAAGCAGCACCCGAGCCGAGATTCGAACCCGGGACCTTTTTGCTGCGAGGCGACAGCGCTACCCACTGGGCCATCGTGCCGCGCGCCACGCTTGAGTGCGATTCTGATATGCCGCACCATGGAAACGGACATCAATATGTAAAATATTGATTCTTAAGCTCGGGATACTCGCTTTAGAGGTGCATCACTGCAGCTTCGACTGTCACGTTACCCAATTAGCAGTCCCCAGCGTTACAAGTCTCCAGTCACAGAGACTCCCCCCACCCACCCCACCACGCGCAAGGTCTATCACTGGCTCGCAACAACGGAGGCACCCACCTGGTTGTAGCGGTTGCTGGGGATGTCTATCCACGTGTGACCCATCTCCATGCTCACCACGAGGCCCGGCACGGTGGGCAGGCTGTACTGGTAGTTTCGAAAGTCCTGCACGCGAGGCCCACAGAGACAAGGCTCGACCGAGTCGATGAGCGCGCCTCCGTCTCGCCTCCGTCTCGATCGACAGCGGCAGCAGCGTCGTGGCCACCAATGCCGTAGCACGCTCGAGATGTTTTCAACATGATAGTGAACGCTGTGTCTATTATTATTCGATTAAGATCAAGCCAGTCATGCGGTGCTTAGGCCTAGGGCCGTAGGAACTACGTAGTACAAAACAGATCTCATCTCATCTTATTGTCAGAAACCGCTTAGTCCTGTAGAGGGTCGCGGTGAGCCGGAGCCTATCCCAATAGACACAGGGCGCAAGGCATGGATATACCCATGATGGCACGCCAGTCCATTTAATTTAATCTGCAAGCCAATTAACCTATGCAGCAGCATGTTTTGTGGACTGTGGGAGGAAACCGGAGTGCCCGGCGAAAATTCACGCGGATATGGGGAGAGCATGCAAACTCCACACAGAAAGGCACCCGAGCCGAGATTCGAACCCGGGGCCTTCTTGCTGTGAGGCGACAGCGCTAACCACTGGGCCACCGTGCCGCCCACAAAACAGATCTATCTATCCTTATTGTGTACTACGTAATACAAATCTATCCATACTATGCTAATAAAACCATATACCTATCCATATGATGTAACATAAATCAATAAACTCATATGCACTATAATCAAACTTACTCACCTAATCTGTTCTAAGCAATATATACAACAGTCTGCACCAAGCGAAAATTGTTGACAAAGCTCAATTACGTATAATTAGTTAAAGTATCTGTGATGCCACGATCAGCAAGATGATTCTATCGCATCCAACGCAAAAGATCACACCCTGGTTTAGCTTGACAATAAGCTGAGATGAACTCTTGTTTGCAAGCGGCTACCAAAGCCAACATAGCAGATCACTGCAGCACCACACCTGGCTGCTTATGTTTCCCTTTGCATACTGCAAGAGGAACTCACTAATACCCAGCTGCACACGACCATTGATTGAGCCCGAAACACTCGAATGTAATGCTCGTGGTATAACAAATTGAGAGGTTTTCCATGCAGTTATGAACAGACTGTTGGGGCAAGTCATGTTATCACGCACCTGAAAGTGATGTTAGAGAGTGTGGGTCCATTATGAATATAGACACACACTATGAGTACTTCTTTGCCAGTATACATATATAAGATTACAACAGGTTTTACCGTATCTGGCGATTATGCAGGTGTCAAGATCTTAACACCCGCATAATTGCCAAGCAATTATGCAGATGTTAAGATCCCAAACACCAAAATAGACACATTTCACCATGCGTCCAGTTTGCAAAAGCCACACATACTAGTGGCAAAATATGCAAACAGGTAGCTTTGATAACCTATGCATTGTCCTTCAAACTGACCGACCTTCACCAGGCAGTGGCTTCCTTTTGAGCCTATTTGCCGGTGTCAGTCATTGCCAAAAGGCAGTCAGCTCAGGACAATGCAGTATCAATGCTTTATAGCTTAGGTGGAGCTGTTAATGCTATGGGTACTTTTTTGCCAGTATACATCTATAACAGTAGGCCAGGTTTTACCGTATCTGACGATTATGCAGGTGTTAATATCTTACCGTATCTGGCGATTATGCAGGTGTTAAGATATTAACACCTGCATAATTAACACCTGCATAAGATATTAACACCTGCATAATTAATACCTGCATAATCGCCAGATACGGTAAGATATTAACACCTGCATAATCGCCAGATACAGTCAAACCTTGTAATCTTATCGACACACACGCTCGCGCATGCCAAAAAAAGGGACCGATCTACTCACCGCCAGAAGGTTCATGATGGTGTGTCCAGTCTCTCCGAACAGTGGCTTGCGGAAACGCACGCTGAACAAGGGGCAGGGATAGACTGTGGCGGTGTGGGCGACAGAGGGGAGTGTGTGATGGTGGGGGAGAGTGCGGCGTTGTTTAGACATCACCACCCCGTTCACAGCTGCAATATCTGCCTCTGCGCATCATCATGATCATCCCTCCACTGGTGATAAATCGGTAACACTTGATGATCACTCCGCACTTTGGAGGTGAAGGAGAGGAGGGATGTTCAACACGGATATTACAAAAGAGCAATTCTCATACCTTGGCTTTTAAAAACGTAACTCAGTGGCTTTCAAATTTTCAAAATACAAGATCACTTTTAAAATCTAAATGCAATTCAAGATCTTCCCTCGAAAACTGTATTTTACTAAAACCCCCAAAAATGTAGGCCATGCATGACGTTCAATCTTAGTTTCTGGATCAACTCCCAAATCGATCCCAGAATTAATCATCCCTTAAATATATGTCTACACTGCACCGTGACGCCATTACACGTGTGAATCATTACACGTGAGCCCACAGTAGCTACATTAAGATCAACTGCTTGAGGACTCTGGGATCAACCGATCGATCACAATCGCCTTTTTAAGAGACCCAACAAAGACAAAAATCCCCCACATAGCCTTAGCAGGGGCGGCGCGGTGGCCCAGTGGTTAGCGCTGACGCCTCACAGCAAGAAGGTCCCGGGTTCGAATCTCTCGGCTCGGGTGCCTTTCTGTGTGGAGT
>JAZEWT010000018.1:17504254-17515233 GCA_036362905.1 Mordacia mordax | reverse complement strand
GTATTCCTGCCTTACGCCCTGTGTTTCCGGGATAGGCTCCGGCTCACCGTGACCCTATATAGGATTAAGCGGTTTCAGACAATGAGATGAGATGAGATGAGCCTTGTCACGCGGCGACGCCATCACCATCGCACGGAGTTCCTTCTCGGAGAGAGAGAGAGAACGACACAAGCATCGAGTGCTGTTAAATCAACTCTACCTACAATACCATTATGATCCTATATTTGCTTTGCGTGCCCCCTGCAAAACCCGCTATTGTGAATTGCTCAGCATTAAGTTATCTTGACCAATTGCAGTTTTATTCACTGGACAACTGGGTAATGTTCATACTTTGGGTTCTGCTTATGAAATCAGCAACATATCTGACGGATTTGTCCGCTAAATGTTCCGAGATGCACGTGAACATTCGGAGACAAGGCTTTGGTAGTGAATGTCCCTCACTTGTGGAACAATATTGCCATGAACTCGAAGCTACCGTCACTGCCATCGTTGAGCCACCTTAAATCCAAATTGGTATCAACATTTCAGTTCAGCTGTGGAATCTTGCACATTACTCTTTACGTTTATGTCAGTGTGTTCCGTGTATGCACATGTTGTTGCTGTGTGCAAGAAGTTTATATGCCCTTACTGTTGTTTACGTTGTTACTTCGTTTCTTGTGCCGCAGGAATCCCGCATCTAGAGCTTGCAAGTTAAATTGACACTCTCTGCTGTAATAATGAATATCTACATCTAAACGTCACAATAATATCTCTGGTTGGAACAATATCTCCCGCTAAGCAAATACTCTGCTAGTGAAAAGAATGAATTACAGTCAGTCAGTATCAATTCCCCAATTAATCCTGTACAGGGTCGCGGAGGGCTGCAGCTCATCCCGGCAGACAGCAGACGGCGCACGGCGGGGCTGTACCCAGGATGTGACGCCAGTACATCGCAGGGCCCTTTTTTTTCGTGGGAGCAACATACTGAGCAGGCTAATTAACCTCGACAGCGGCGTGTTTTTGGACTGTGAGAGGTACCTCGTGAAAACCCACACGGGTACGGGGAGAACACGCAAACGCCACACAGATAGGCACCCGAGCTGGGAACGGTGAGCGTTGCTACCCAGAGGATTTCTGCCAGTGTAGGTCTGAGACCCAGGTGAATGAAGGTGTACGCTATCATTATGAATGCCAAAGTGTTCCAAATGTTCCCACCCCTCGCCTCTCCCATTTCACTGCCATCTTTTGTCGATCTCGGGAAATGTGTATCTCGATCCCAGTTTTTGTAGCATGGTCCCACATCCCTCTTCCACCCGACAGGATATATTATTTCCAAACTGTGTCGGTAACGACAGCTCCCTGCTATGATCGCAGGCCGTGTATCGCGAGTTACATTGTGATGCTATCCTCACGTCAACCCAAACTGGAGACACGGCCCTTTCCCATATTTAATCGTCTTTGGAAACATTTTCAAGTAAATGCATAACAATACAAGCACAATTAACCGGTACATCGTGAGTAATCGTAATCTCTCATTACACCGTTGAGAAATTATAGAGAATTGCTTCCCCTTTGTAATGCATAACTTGCAAGTGATTGCTCAAAAGTGCAGGGCAGACAGGTTCAATTCACGTTGCATTGTTTAGCCTGAGCCAGTAGTGCCCAGTTTTCCTGGACACGCACCCCACTGTCAACAATCCTTTGCGGATCGCCTTGCAGAACACTGGGATCTCCGTGGGCAAATTGGTCTGGAGTTCAGGCGTCCTGGTTGGGCTTCCCTCGGTGAGCAGTTCCGCAGGGAGGTTCCAAGCAAACAACGATCCGAAGACTCTCTCCCAATAAAGAACATTGGCGTCAGGATGGGCAACCGACCACAGACTTCTGCGCCAATGTGGGTTAACCTGGATAACGGCCGTTTCAAAGCGTCAACATTCAGAGCACGAATCTGGTGTTTTGTAAACAGTACCTGCAATAAGGTCTGTTGACCACTTCTCACGACCTTGCAGCCCATCAGTGGTAGGTAGATCAAAGGTTAGGCACCACTGGTCTAGGGTGTTATGCGTCTGGTAATTTAAAAAAGCTGCAAGTACTCACAGCTTCAACTGCTCAACCCGAGCCCCTGAGGAATTGATGTTGCCTCGTCCTGAGCTGATTGCCTTTTGGCAACATTTGGCTAACACTGAGACCAGGCCTTAACACTGTACTATTGCCAGGAAACGGGTAAAGTCTCTTCTTTTAAGAGACGCAGTGCCTGTCCAAAGTGTCAGGTGATTTCCAGCGGGGGAGGCATGGCACAGCCTCGCAGAAGCACGTGGCCACGAGGCGTGAGCGCTCAAATCATCCTTTGCAGGTGGACGAGAGATCCGGTTGTCTGCCACTGCAGCGCCGGCGGAAGCTCCAGCGGCATTGCGAGAGGACGGCCCTTGGCCTGGGAGACACAGGACAAGTGGCGATTGCCCTCCGCGAGCTTAACAACTGCACACACGAGCAGCAGCGTTGATCGCTCGGGCCAGTCTTTGGCCAGATCTCCATTTAACTCATCTCAGCCCATTGATCAGAAACCGCTTAATCCTGTAAAGGGTCGCGGTGAGCCGGAGCCTATCCCGGCAGACGCAGGGCGCAAGGCAGGGATACACCCACGATGGGATGCCAGTCCATCACCGGGCACTGCGGGCAATTTAGTCTGCAAGCCAATTAACCTATGCAGCAGCATTGTTTTTTTGGACTGTGGGAGGAAACCCGAGTGCCCGGTGAACACCCATGCGGACACGAGGGTGAACATGGAAACTCCACACAAAAAGGTACCCGAGCCGAGATTCGAACCCGGGACCTTCTTGCTGTGAGGCGACAGCGTTACCCGCTGGGCCACCGTGCCGCCCTCCATTTAACTCATCTCATCTCATTATCTGAAACCGCTTAATCCTATATAGGGTCACGGTGAAGCCGGAGCCTATCCCGGAAACATAGGGCGTAAGGCAGGAATACACCCGACGACGGGACGCCGGTCCATCGCCGGGCATTGCGGGACAATTTTAGTCTGCGAGCCAATCAACCTATCCAGGAGCATGCTTTTGGACTGTGGTAGGAAACCGGAGTACCCGGCGAAAACCCACGCGGACACGGGGAGAGCATGCAAACTCCACACAGAAAGGCACCGGAGCCGAGAGACTCGAACCCGGGACCTTCTTGCTGTGAGGCGACAGCGTTACCCGCTGGGCCACCGCGCCGCTCTCTCTTTAACTGTGTAGCTCTATTACCAGCCGGAGCACACAAACAAGACCCTCCACAGTGGCAGCAGCGACAGAATATCACAGAGCAGGATAGTGCCAAGGACCCAAAGCAAATACAATAAATTATTGCTGAAATAATAATAATAATTGCACTTCTAGAGCGATTTTCACCCGATCAAATAGCACCTGGAAGAAATTATCAGATATAGCAGAACGTCTGCTCGAAGGCGCGAGCCAGCGAGTGAGTTGGAAAAAGACACAGGCCCTGTTAATGTTTAGTGAAAAAAATGGCATTTTATTTTGCCAACTTGCCTTTTTTTTTCCACCTCCCGACGGTCTTAATCGAAAATCAGATTTCAATCAAAACACAAATCAAACTTTGCATGGTCACCATTCAGTTGTGACACAGCTCACGCTTAAAGGCTGCAGCAGGGGAGAAGCTGCCTCGGTGTGGCTCTGCTCGGAGCACCCAGGTGTTCTCACCGCCTGCTGGCTCTGACCTCCAGCACAACCTCCGCCATCTCCCCCGCCGCCAGCGCGCTCCTTGCACCGCGATGCAGCGCGCGCATCCCTCCATGGAGAGGAGGGGAGCGCGCAACTCAGCGCCTCCGCGGTCTTCTCCCCCGAGGGGCCTCCCGCTGGACCAGAGCTGCCACCACCGCCGTCGCATCTCGACGAGTACTTGAGTCTCCCGCGATGGTCGCCTCCGGGCGTGGCCTTCTCTTGATGCACGTGCGGGCCCCGCTCGTGGCCTGAGGCCACGGAGGAGATGTCTCGGAGGTGCGGGGGGTTTTTTTGTCGCGTCTGCAGCGTGGATTTTTCGCCCTGATGCGGCTGATGTTGGAGCGCGGGCGTTGGCGCCAGTGGGAGGCTGGCGTTGCGACGATTGGGCAGGTCCTCGGCTTGTCGCGATCCCACGGGGGCCTCGTTCAAACCAGGGAGTGTTGCCAGGTTAAACGCCATCGCCACGCTCATGCAGGCCTGGCTCCTCATCTTAATGACCTGGCTGGCCCTCATCAGCTGTCCCGCCGTCACCTTGAGCGCCTCCATGTCCCGGTGGCCTCCACGGAAGCTGTCTTCTTTGACTAACGATGTCAGCCCCAGGGCCTCCAGGCTCAACGGAGGCCTGCTCAATGATGGGTTGAAGTCCTCGGGTTTAGGGCCTTGCTCTGGAGGACTGGTACGGTGTGAGAGGTTGAGAAGCCTCTTAGTCCTCTGGAGGTCTGGGAATACTTGGTGGGCCACAGGTGACAGTCCATTTGAGGATCTGACATTGACAAGATCCGCGCTCTCTTCACTCGTGGATGGGGGAAGGTGGCATCGGTCCTCCTTAGCGGCCAAGTCAGAGGGCGTGTGCTGAGCAACGGCGGGCAGGTCATTATCATCACTCAATCGTACATTAGAGTGGTCACTTGATCTGGGAGCTGATGGCGGTTTGGCCAGGCCACTGTGCTGACCGGCGCTGGCTTTTGTCAGGAGATTGCATCGCACCTCTTCCACGTGCAGATACGTGCCACACGTCGATGGCGCACCATTATTGCCTGTTCAAATCAAAACAAGGACATTGCCCTTACGGTACTTGCATGGAACGCTGCGAGCTCTTTTGTGTTGTGACAAGTCTCATCTCATCTCATTATCTGAAACCGCTTAATCCTATATAGGGTCACGGTGAAGCCGGAGCCTATCCCGGAAACACAGGGCGCAAGGCAGGAATACACCCGACGACGGGACGCCGGTCCATCGCTGGATGATTACTGCTGGGCGGTGGTGGCTGTGATGCTGGTGGCCTGTAAACCCAGCACTGCGGAGGCAGCGAGGCCTAGTGGATCGTCGCATGAATGTCGTGACATTTTCGGGATGGCCCTGTTCAGTGCTCCGTCTCTGCCCTTCGCTACTTTTCAGCTGTCAAAAACGCCACGTGAGAAGGAACGCTCGACGCGGCGATCCCGAAAGAACAACGATGGAGAGCGACTGTCGTCATACATCTCATCTCGTCTCATTGTCGGAAACCGCTTAATCCTGTACAGGGTCGCGGTGAGCCGGAGCCTATCCCGGCAAACACAGGGCGCAAAGCAGGGATATACCCACCATGGGACGCCAATCCATCACTGCGGGCAATTTAGTCTGCAAGCCAATTAACCTATGCAGCAGCATGTTTTTTGGACTGTGGGAGGAAACCGGAGTGCCCGGCGAAAACCCACGCGGACACGGGGAGAAAACATGCAAACTCCACACAGAAAGGCACCCGAGCCGAGATTCGAACCCGGGCCCGTCTTGCTATGAGGAGGCGACAGCGCCACCCACTGAGCCACCGTGCCGCCCCATCATCACACATCGATCCGTGGAAACCTACATTCGTTCCTTGTGAAACTCCCTGCCTGTGGGTTTCGAGGAGGAGCCGCTCCCTAGCTCGCCAGCAGGGGGCGGTACAACAATAACGTTGATTCTACCTGTTCCACCTCGACGAACTAAAGTGTTGCCCCCTTTAATCTGTGGCTTTTCTCCAGGAGGACCGGTTTCCTCCCACATGTAATGGCATTGTTGGCACCAGCCTGGCTCCCTTCCGGCTCTCCTGTGGTTTATTCATCAATATAAATAAACATCCATAAGCACACATTTTATTTGTACAAGGCTTTTACGTCTTATTTCAGATTTACGTTCCACGTATTGATGATCATTCTTCTGAATCCTTAACAGAAACCCTCGTAAGCACTGCTCCGCCTTTATTCAGACGTCAAAAGAAGGCGTTACACGCTTGAAACAAGATCGTCCGTAGGGCGGGTACAATGCTAGTATGCGGGATGAAATGATCTCATCTCATTGTCAGAAACCGCTTAGTTCTGTACAGGGTCGCGGTGAGCCGGAGCCTATTCCTACAGACACAGGGCGCAAGGCAAGGATATACCCACGATGGGACGCCAGTCCATCACGGGGCACTGCGGGCAATTTAGTCTGCAAGCCAATTAACCTATGCGGCAGCATGTTTTTTTGGACTGTGGGAGGAAACCGAAGTGCCCAGAGAAAACCCACGCGGACACCAGGAGAGAACATGCAAACTCCACACAGAGAAAAGCACCCGAGCCGAGATTCGAACTCCGGCCCTTCTTACTGTGAGGAGGCCGACAGCGCTACCCACTGGGCCACCGTGCCGCCCGGGGTGAAGTGATACATTTACCAATACCAGTGTTAGTGCAGCAGCCCCGGTGCGGCCACGCTCCGCCGGTCAGGCTTATTTCGAGCGAGGTGTGATCCCCAATGACAAGAGAGGCGTCCCAATGCAGCAGCCGCTGGGACCACGTTGTCTCGAACCGACCATCCTGCCCAGCGCTGATTGTGGAGTTAAAACGATCAACCCTAGGTAGGGGGCGGCACTCGTTCAGCCACCCGGAAAATATTGAGCGCACGAACTGTGATGTCCATTGCATGGTTAAACCGATGAGTCATCATTGTTCAGTAAATGACGGTGATTGAGCAACTGCAGGCTATAGGGATTCATTGTAAACAGCTGATAAACTACTATCGGGGGGGAGGTGAGTCAGTCAGCTACGCGGTCCGCCGGCGCCAACCCACCATACACTGCGACAAATCTGATTGGGTCCACATCCTTATGCACCACATCAGTCCATCTCTTCTCTAGCCTGCACCGTCACCGTTAAGCCCCCTCTATCCGGCCAAACTGTCTTCCAACCTGCGCCTGCTCGGGAACGTTTGTTCCTTCCTTGTTTGTTGAAGAATTTTTTATTATTTCTGCTGACGATATGCCCGATAATTTATCGCTACTGTTTGACTTTCAGTTGAACTGTCCTGATGTTGTTGTTGACGTGCCGTTCTCTCCACAGCTGGGATTTGTAAAGCAAAAAAACCCCGCAAAAAATGTTGCTGATTTTCCGTTCTCTGTCGTTGCTGACGTGCCGTTCTCTCCGCAGCCCTGTGCAGCGCTTTGTGACCCTCGGGTGAAGAGCGCTGTATAAATGCAATAATTATAAATTATTAAACAGAAGCTGCTTGGGAATCCGGTAGCTGGGCATGCGGGCCACATGACCCAGCCACCGCAGCCTCGCCTGCCGGAGGAGCTCACCAATGAGACTCTATCGACTATCTGTGAGTCTCAACTCATTGTCTGAAACCGCTTAGTCCTACACAGGGTCACGGTGAGCCGGAGCCTATCCCGGAAACACAGGGCGCAAGGCAAGGATATACCAACGATGGGACGCCAGTCCATCGCCGGGCACTGCGGGGCAATTTAGCCTGCGAGCCAATTAACCTATGCAGCAGCATGCGTTTGGACTGTGGGAGGAAACCGGAGTGTCCGACGAAAACCCACGCGGACACGGGGAGAGCATGCAAACTCCACACAGAAAGGCACCCGAGCCGAGAGATTCGAACCCGGGACCTTCTTGCTGTGAGGCGACAGCGCTAACCACTGGGCCACCGTGCCGCCCTACTATCTGTGAGTTCCTCACACAATCAAACCTGATTAAACCCATCACTCGTGGAGAGCTGAGGGGGCGGAGTGATCGGTGGCATTAAATACCCAGCTTGGTTTTTGTGGGGTTGGTGGAAATACCGCACCTCTTTGAGCCACCACCACCACCACCACCAACAACAACAACAACAACAACCGCCATTCGCCACTAAGGGGCGGTGACGTCACCACGGCGCCTGTGCCAGGCCGTGTGCACCTTGAGGCCACGTGAAGTGTCGCAGGCCTCGCTGACAGGAGGTCACGGGACAGACCCAGGTGTTATGGCTCTGCCTGACCGAGATGACTGGCAGATGCACCACCTACGCTCCCTCCTGTGCCAACTTGCTGTGTTTTAGCCGCCCGACGCTCCGCTCGTTGTTTGAGCCACCACACAAGAGGACAGAGAGACACACACACACACAGACCGGCCACGACCCACCGTGCACTGGGGTTTCCCCCCTTGGCGCGCGTCACCCGTTTTAAACCACCTCTGCGTGACGCGTGACGGCACCGCAAGCCTTACCCAGCAGTTTTCTTTCGCTGCGGCAGCGGCGCCTCCACTGCTCAATTCCTGCCCGAAAACAATAACAAAGCGACGTCACGCCTGCACAAGTTCCCTCCGAGCCCAGCCACGGACCCCAGCAGGGGCTGTCTCGGGCGGAAATAACGGCTCAGCCACCCCTATTTACGTCGGTGCCGTTTCAGTGATGCGCTGGAAATTCCACATTTCAATGGTGGTGCCAGCTCTTCCGCAGAACAGCCACTCAATTCATTAGATTTTTCGCCCGTGTTAAAACACGCTCGTGTTTTCACGTGGGTCTATACCGCTATAGCCGAGTGTAAATGTTCTGTGTAGGTCTGAAAGGGCGTAGGAGATCCGGAGAGGAGGCAGGGGTCATGACCACTTTGTGGCCCTTTCGCTATTTTATCTGGAACCGTCCCTCGTGAATATTCAGTTCTGCTCCTTTGCTGGAGCCTGCCTCGGTAGTCCGATTACATCTCACCTGGGTCGTCGTTGTCCTGGGTTTTCCAGCCACACAGCACAGAGTGAGTGTCTTGGCGCCTGCACCGAGTGGGCAGAGAGAAGTGGTGAGCGACAACCCTGGAGGAACGCCTGCCCCCCTCCCCTCCCCTCCCTGCGCCCCCCCTCACCGCACCGATGGAGGCTTCACTCGTACATCTCTCACCACTGACTCCCCTGGACTGGCTGCGCTCGACACAGCTATCCAGAAAGAACGGTTATGCAGAGCAATTCTCATTACATCTCATCTCATCTCATTGTCAGAAACCGCTTAGTCCTGTACAGGGACGCGGTGAGCCGAAGCCTATCCCGGCAGACATAGGGCGCAAGGCAGGGATATACCCACGATGGGACGCCAGTCCATCACCGGGCACTGCGGACAATTTAGTTTGCGAGCCAATTAACCTATGCGGCAGCATGTTTTTTGGACTGTGGGAGTAAATTGGAGTGCCCGGCGAAAATCCACGCAGACACGGGGAGAACATACAAACTCCACATAGAAAGGCACCCGAGCCGAGATTCGAACCCGGGACCTTCTTGCTGTGAAGAGGCGACAGCGCTACACACTGGGCCGCTGTGTATCAGTACCTGCTTAATTATATACAGGTTCGAGGGGAACTGGAGTCTATCCCGGCAGGCAGAGGGAGCAAGGCAGGGATAGAGCCAGGATGTGACGCCTGTAGATCGCAGGGCACCTGGGCAGCAGCGTGTCTTTGGACGGTGGGATAAAACCGGAGTACCCGACGAAAACCCACGCAGACACGGGGAGAGAACTCGCAAATTCCACGCAGAAAGGCATCCCGCACAGGGAATCGAACCCGGGACCTTCTTACTATGATGCAGCAGCGCTGCTCCCTGCGCCACCGCGCCGCCCCAGACTTTACAGGCGTCATATATATATTGCTTACATTTATTACCCAGCCATTCGTGTACGAAAACATCAAGCTTCAGCGAATTTAATGGGGGTCACAAGGCATGTGGGCCACGCTGAGATCGCTCTAACTCGGACTACATGGGCGGTCGATAGCAGTTTCGCTGCACCTGTCACAGGTCTGTCCGCTGACAAGACCTCATTATCTGAGTCTCTGCTCCGCGCCTCTCACAAATCCCATCGCTGCCCGAATTCGCCCTCCTCGTCACCTTGTCCATCTCCGACAATCGCTCTCCCCCTAGCTGCTCTTTCGGGACAGCCGAGTCGGGCGTTCCTTGACTCCGTCGCGAAAGAAGGCACGCTCGACACGGCTATCCTGAAAGAGCACCTACGGAGCGCAAGCCTCCAACATGGAGCCGTGACGAGTCTACATCTGTCGACCTCTCTCTCCGCCCTCTTGCTCGTTCTCCTTACCTGGTCGCCTTGGGATGCGAGCGCATTGTCCGCCTTCGACGGAGAAGCTGTTCCCCGTTCCAGGTCGCGTTTCGTCGATTCAGGAAACACAGGTTTTTTTCGAAGACAAAGATCTCCCGTGTGTCTCTCACAGATGGCAGGGTCAAGACCTGCGGGCCAGCACCACGCCCGGCCGCCTTTGTATCCCTAATGGCGATGTTTACACACCGCGCCAGGTAGCCATTTGAGGCTGAATCGATGTCGCAGGCATTGCTGGGCCGTGCGCGAGACACGAATTCGGGTCGCCGGGTTCGCAGCGCGCTAACCGCTGCACCACCGCTCCCCAAACACAGGTTACCATACACACGCGCGCGGGCACCCACGCGGTCGCACCTGTGGCCGTGCCTCGCCCGCCCCGAAGGTGGTCGAGGGGGGGGGTCGCGGTGGGAGCCAGGATCGGTGCCTCTCTGGCCAATCGTCTAGCTCCGTTGAGATGCCACACGCACGCCCTCTGCCCCACTCAGGCTCCCCCATACCTGAGATAAATCTCGAAACTGGAGTCAAGCCACTCTCGGTGGGAGTGCGCGTGGGTTGGCGAGGTCGGGCTTCATAGTAACAGCAGCAGCAGCAGCAGGCGGTGGAGGGGACCCTCCGGAGTGACACTCGTGATGGATGAGAATTACTCTCGGTATCGCCGTGTCGAGTGTTCCTTCTGTCTCCGTCGCGACGTTTCGCCTCCCACATTGGAGGCGTCTTTCGTTCTCCATCCGGCATTGCAGAACACTCGACACGGATATCCCGAACTAAAAGCCACGGAGAGTAATGTTCATACATCGATCCGTGGAAACCTTCATCAGATCTCATCTCATCTCATTATCTGAAACCGCTTAATCCTATATAGGGTCACGGTGAGCTGGAGCCGATCCCGGAAACACAGGGCGTAAGGCAGGAATACACCCG
>JAZEWT010000018.1:17460318-17470427 GCA_036362905.1 Mordacia mordax | reverse complement strand
CATGCAAACTCCACACAGAAAGGCACCCGAGCCGAGAGATTCGAACCCGAGACCTTCTTGCTGTGAGGCGACAGCGCTAACCACTGGGCCACCGCACCGCCCCTCCGAGCTTTATATGATTACCTTAAATACGGAGTAATGACCTTATGCTGTAACAGCCTATATTTTGTCAACACCATTAAACAGTCTAAATACATGCATCTATTAGCAGAAATAAACGCACTAAAATAAAAATATATTACTTTCTTTACAATGCAGACCACTGTCTCGAAAGTAGCGGGCATTATGCATTGCTTCCCAAGTCCATTAAATAGAGGTCCCGTAAATATAGATGTTACTGTATCACTGTTACTAGACATAAGTTAGAAATTAAGGATTTATTAAGTTCTTAGCGTGTCAAGGACTAATTTTGAATCTTTTTTCGGGTTTTTGGATTATTATTCACAGCATGTATTAATGTAGGGTTTTTTTTTATGGCTCAGTGTATGAGAATTGCTTTCAAGGGCTGCTCTTTTGGAATAGCCGCGTTGAGTGTTCCTCCTCCTATGCGACGTTTTCGATCACGGCACAGTGGCGTAGCGGCCAGCGCTGCTGCCACGCAGCAAGAAGGTCCGGGGTTCACATCCTCGCTCGGGTGCCTTTCTGTGTGGAGTTTTCATTTTCTCCACGTGGATTTTTGCCAGGCACTTGATTTTACTCCCAAAGGCCAGTCACACACGTCCGAAGTTAATCGGCCTGTTGACGAAATTGCTGCCAGTGCCCTCTCACGGACCAGCGTCCCATGCTTGGTATAACCCAGACCTGTGCTCTCTCTGCTGGGATAAACTCCGGCTTCACCGCGACCCTATTCAGGAAGAAGCGCGGACTGATAATGAATGACTGAAGCACAGGATGGATTTTCAACCACGCACTATGTTCCTGCAGGCAGTAGAGGGCAGATTAGCCCCACGCTGCAGTGGATGGCATGGGCGCTGGCTTGTTACCGACTGTTGTATTTCTGAGTGCGAAATTTATGAATACATTAAAAACACGATATCGCCGTGGACAATTTTACCAACTTTATTAACATTGTTATCCATATTTCATGCTGAAAAGTGGCGTTGCTATCGTAATATCCTTACGCTCGTGTTCGTTTTGTTCCATGACTGCTCGTTGATGAACTCGTGTTATAATTGTTATTGAGCAAATCTTGCTACAGCCCTAAAATAATTGCACCGCTTGATTGCATTAGAATTACTGCTCGTTAATGTCACGGAGTGCTTCTGTGACAGGGATGCTCAACTGGCCATGATTCTTGACTCACGATGATTTTATGGCATTAACACTAAACACTGAGTAGCCCCACGGTACCCAAATCTGTGCTCGGTGATTGGTGCATTTGACGTTGAACTCTCAAGGTCAGGGTCAATGCATATGGCTGGAAGTCATAGCTGGTCTCCGTATATACTGACTGATTCATGCCATGGGAAATTGGAATGTTTTATCTCGTTTTCAATGCCACCAATTTTATTTGAGCAAAAACGCGCCGCTGACGTGTTGTTGTTTAGCAACAGGTTGTTTAATATGTTAAGCTAAACCGAGTTAGCTGCATTGGCAACGGTGCACAAGCACTATTAACATGCTAATTCTCAGCGTATGCGAGCTATTTAACTGTGTGTGTGTGTGTGCGTGTGTGCGTGTCCTTCCTTGCAGGGAGATTCAGCTGCTCAAGAGATTGAAGCATAAAAATGTTATCTCACTCGTTGACGTTCTCTACAACGAAGAGAAACAAAAGATATATCCTTTCCTGCGCTCGCTCGAGTGGCGCACACTCACTGCAGGCTCACGGCTCGGCGATTGAAGCCCCCAGATAATAACAAGGCCTCGGCAGCTGACGAAGCCCAGCGGCTCTGACACAGCCCAATTGTGACGCGGCCTGGCGGATATAACATGACTCAGCAGCTCGAACGCACTCATGTCTACTGACTGTTGCCCCTGGGCCATTGGTGTCCATTCCACATTCCCCTTAGAGGGTCAGTCTTCCCAGGTAATGACGACTTTTGTTTGTGTCGCACAATGCATTCCTTATTTTATTGTTCCCGTTTAGAAATGCGGCTTTAGCCAACTGATTTTTCAGTCAATTGCTTTAATGGTTTCTCTGCTATGAAAACGGGTTGGTGCGCAAGTTATCACACGTATTGTTTTGCTTTTAGAACATTGTTATTGACGAATGTGCCGTGTATTTGGTATTCGTGGTTATGCAAGCACTGCCAGCACAATATCAAAACGTCGGTTGTCTCGTTGTTCCTCACCATAGAAGATGATTATTGTGATGTTAACAAAGTGAATCTATGCGTCTCACTGGCGTTAAGGTTTAACATTTCGTAACCATTCACCCACACCTCGTGACATTTAATGGCTAACGTCAGGTGCATTTGAGAGTCGCGTTCAACTGTAATTTCTAAAGCGCGCACTCATCTCCCCGATGTCATTCGCCATTCTGAACGAACAGCGTCGTTAATTTAAATTGTAATTCTTCCATAGAAGGAGCTCCTCGGCCAATGGCCTGGAGGGCCTCCACAGCGAATGCAAGAGGGTTCGATTGATGCACAATTTCGCACAATTTTGACCCCCCCCTCCTCATTCCCTTCAACGCATCTCAGCCCGGTGTTCAATTTTAGCCGCGAGTTTTTGTCTTAAACAAAAACGCCGCTTGCAAAATTGTGCTCGCGCTGTCCTGTCCTCGCTGCGCACGCCTGCGTCCGTTTAATGCATCGCCAGCGCGTTTAATGTGCGCCCTGAAGGAGGGCCACTGCCTGGAGCCGGCGCGGTCGCCGCGCAGCGGTGCCAGTGGGACGCGACGCCGCATTCTGTGCGGGACGCGAGCCGCGGCCAGAGTGCCGGCTTCCGACGTCTCCTCCCACGATTGAGTAGCTCTCTCCCTGCCTGGCAGAGATCTCATCTCGGTACTGATGGCTCGGTCCCCATTACAGCCCTGCTCCGTTCTGTACAGCTAATGTACGCAGCACGCAGACACAGAGCCTCAGTGTGGCCGGCTGCGGCAGCAAGCACGGCAACGCAACGGACGCTGCCCACTGCTGCCGAGAGAGCGGCTTGCATTGTGAACAGTCTCATGTCATTGTCAGAAACCCCTTCGTCTTGTACAGGGTCGCGGTGAGCCGGAGCCTATCCCGGCAGACACGGTGCAAGGCAGTGATATACCCACGATAGGACGCCAGTCCATCACCGGGCAAGGGGGGGGGGCAGTTTAGTCTGCAATCCAATTAAGCTATGCAGCAGCATGCTGCTGCATAGCAGCAGTTTTCACCCGGCGAAAACCCACGCGGACACGGGCAGAGAACATGCAAACTCCACACAGAGAGGCACCCGAGCCTAGATTCGAACCCGGGACCTCCAACATATAAAATATTATTCTCACTCTTTACAGTACATGTTTTATTGCTGCTATTAGATGCATGTACGACTGCCTTTAATGGCATTTATAATATATAGGTTGTTATAAGATACGGACATGACTTTGTGTATGAGCTCATTATATAAACATCCAGATTTTATGGACTTCTGGATACCTTTCCCAATATTAGTCCGTTCTATTGAGGTTTTAATGTATGCTGCTTATTAGGACAGTGTTATGGAGTGAGTTGTATTTCTGTTTATGCCCATGCACTTATGTTTGTGTCCGTGCACTTATGTTTGTGTTGGTGTATTTGTGTTCGTGCAATGCTGCCAACAGCAGTCGGAAGATAATTTGTTGAATATTTACTAATTGTTCACATGGTGGTCAAAGACACGCTCCAGCACTCGTACATATGAACCCGATCCCTGCGCCAGGCACCCAGACACGTGATAATACTGTAAATATTCATCACATTGTACTTATGGCAAAACCATGTGTAAGGGAAGTTGCAAAACTTAGCATTATTTAAACTTGTCCATGCGTTAAAATGCACCGTTCGCATTATAATTTACATATGAGCTCGATAAAATCAAGGCAATTCGTTTTGTGCGTGTTACTAGTCAGCAGATTTTACATTTATACGCGCACGTTTTATAATAATAATAAAAAAAAATCTGCGTCTTTCGTTTTTGGCGGAACGTTTGACTGCTCCCCAGCATAGGGATGTGGAACTTCCATCACTGACTCGAGGTTTACAATAATAGATTGGACGTTTAAATATTTTATTCATGAAACTTGACCACACTCAATCACTGTCCCGATTCCAGCCAGTTGTGTTGGCTGAGAGGCATGGTGTAACGTAGGTTGCAACACAAAGAGCAAAGACCTCTTCTCATCCTATAAAGACAAAGATCCCCATAGAGCATTAACAGACTGTAGGGTCAAGTGCTATTAACGAAAACCCATGATGCTCGCCAAGGCACGCGACGGAGTGGGTGGCCAGCATTATGCCTGGCCGCCTTTGTCTCCCTCGTGACTATGCTTATACACTGCCCCTTGGTACTCATTTGAGGTTTAGCCAACCAACATTGGTGCAGACAATAGTCACTGGTGTTGGCTGTGATTGGGAATCGAAGTTGGGCGGCTGGGTTTGTAACGCAGTGTGCTTAAAACCCAACCACTCCCCACAATCTCAGCCTCCGTACACACTTAGCCTTCGAGAAATGGGCTTTCCGACAAAAGTTTGAAGCTTTTTCTAAATGAGAAAGAAAGAATTTAAAGTCAAGTTTAGGCACGGTGCAGTGACAGGCTAGATGGCATGCGGTCACGGCACTAAATCAATTGTCACTGTGACTTTGAATGTTGCTTTTCTCCCTGGGAGACGTCAAAACCGGTGTCAGCCAGGGTTACGTACTATTAAGCGCATCCCGCGTGCGTCACGGTGAGCTAACAGCTGAATATTATGGGTTGCATGCTCCTATAAAGACAGCAGCAGTGGCCAACTGCGATTATCATGGCTGCTGCAGACATTGGAATTGTTCGATACAATTTGACTTCCGTCGCAGTCAGCAAACCTATAGTTTGAACTCAGAATTGCCAAAGAATACTGCTGTAAAGTGGACTTTAAAGACCTGGAATTTTTGTATTTATTACACCGATCCCATAATTTGGCCAAAACTGTACGGTAAAACGTGTCTAGAACTTTATTTGAGATGTCTGAAAAACTGACACTGAATCTATAAATCGCTCACCACGTTGTGATTTACTGCAAGATATTTAATATAATCGTTGTTTTCATGCCATTTGCTGAGCTTTGTTACAAAAAAAGGGTTGAAAGGATAATAACCGGGGATTTTCTATTCATGTCACTACAAAGGGAATTGAGAAGGTCGCTTGTATGTCACATTAATCCAACCTCAGTTTCCTGTCTCTTAAGTAGCTGCGCCGCTCAGAATGCTCCCTTTCTCCTGTCATTGGCTCCCTCCTGACACTGGCTGCCTGCTGTCACTTGCTCCTTCCTGTCCTTCCTGTCACCGACTCCATCCTTGTCTCCTGGCCTCCCATCAGTTGCAGCAATGGGTGGGCACCACCAACCTTACTGCCATTTGGGTCACAGCGGAGTGCCTTTCAGGGTCTCACGAAGGTGACAGAACCACTTCCACCCTTGTTGAGTTTGTAGAGGGCTTGCACAATGCTATTTACGCAATCATTTCATCTCATTGTCAGAAACCGCTTAGTCCTGTACAGGGTCGCGGTGAGCCGGAGCCTGTCCCGGCAGACACAGGGCGCAGGGCAGGGATATACCCACGATGGGACGCCAGTCCATCACCGGGCAATTTAGTCTGCAAGCCAATTAACCTGTGCAGCAGCATGTTTTTTTGGACTGTGGGAGGAAACCGGAGTGCCCGGCGAAAACCCACGCGGACACGGGGACATCATGCAAACTCCACACAGAAAGGCACCCGAGCCGAGATTCGAGCCCGGGACATTCTTGCTGTGAGGCGACAGCGCTTCCCACTGGGCCACCGTGCTGCCCTTTACGCAATCGTATATCGCTTAAAGGCCTCTGTCGCCCACCACCAGACTTACATGTCAACATTCAACAGATTCCTTTATAACCCAGGTTAAAAGGGTTGCAGATCTATAAACGTACTTGGTTAGCGAGTGTTTATTTTTTCACGGCAGATCCTGCAGTGGCCCCTCTGAGTCCCCTGTGTACCGCTGTCTCGCTGTCTCAAGTTGTACCAGTTTGTTTCCACCCTCTGTGCGCCCGTTGCGATGCCCGCGTCGACACGGCGACCGCGACCCCAGGTGTGCCACGTTCCACCCTTGACAGCTCTTGCACGTATATGGTCATGGAGTACTGCGTATGCGGCATGCAAGAAATGCTGGACAACGTTCCGGGCAAGAAGTTTCCCATCTTCCAGGCTCACGGGTAAGCCGCGGTTTTATTCATCAGGTGGATGTATATTCGGCTTTACAGTTTTATCAGCTCGAGGCGCTGTTGTCATCGGTGTTGAGAGTTTGAGGGTCACTCGGGTGCACAGTTAATGGGCATGAGTCAGCAACATGGGACAGGGTTTGCATTTGTCCACGAGGATATTTTTCATTGTCCTCAAGGGCCCACGGGTGCAAGTTGGTGTCAAGGTTTTAAAGAAGATGGACAACGGTTGGCCGCCCCCCGCTTGCTGCCAGATCACACTTGGGCTGTCTTTACACGATGGGGGCTGACTGGTCCCAAGAGTTCATCATGGCCGTGGCACCACTGCCAGTTCACATGACAACGTCCGCCAGTGATTGAACCCGATTCGCCAAAGCAGCCACTTAACCTTTATTTTGTTCATAGTTTATTACTGGTGTAATATATAATAATAATAATTGCATTTATAGAGCGCTTTTCACTCGAGGGTCACAAAGCGCTTCACAGAGCTGCGGAGAGAACGGCGCGGCAACAACAACGGCACCAGAATGGAAATTCGGCAGCAATAACTTTTTTGGGGTTTTTTTTAAATATACACAGCGTTGCACTGCAATGTAAACAAACTGCTGTTAGGCTTTTAGATGCTTACCGTAGATACTTGCATTTGTCATGGGGATGCTGTGGCTTGGGGGAGGCCATCATCGAGCAGTGGATTGACCAAGGCTGCTGCTGATGTTACATAGCGCGGATATAAATGCATTTGACAAATGTCTGAAGCGTCGTTAGTGATACAAGACGTCAACGTTCCCTGGTGACATTGTTGTTAATTTTGTTCGTACCCATTAAGTACGGTACCTGGCCTCTTAGTTGCACAATATTCCTTAAAGATCATGTGAGGTAGCACGGCTCAACTGTAATAAAAAAAACTAAAATCAAACTTAACCTCGAATTTCAGATTTGGGGGTGCCACATAAGGTTGTATGACAGATTGCATCGCTCAATAATTGAATGCCCACAGACTAGGAGGCAGCTGGCCGTGAGTGGGAACTGCATTTCTAGATATATGAATGTTCTCATCTAATTTACGAGTGTCTATATATTTAACTACCCCAACGCATGCTTTGCTGTGGACGCGGCAGTCACCAGAGCCACGCAGCCACCTGTCGTCACATTTCCTTCCATAATCGTTTCAACCAGAAACACGAGTACCTACTTTAAAACCGCAAAATATTTACACTTGCTTAACGTGTCAATTGGACGTAATAATTAGATTGCTGTGATGAATTAGCCTGCTGTGATCATAACAATATGGGTCCTATTTCAATCAGATCCCAAGATACACTCAGCCGGGTATGGTTACCGGGTACAGTACAGCTCTGTAGTTGTTGTCGCTGTTGGGGAGACAAAGGCAGCTGGGAGTGTGTGTGTGACACTGGTCGCACCACTCCTTCTTGTGCTCCAGCTTGAATAGGTGCTCACTAAGAAAGAGGGGTATCTGGACTATGGAAAATTACATCAGGTCATCGACATGAAACCCCTTCTGCATACAGCATAAAATGAAACCATAATGCGGTTATGGCTATAGATGTGGACCATGTCTATTGAAGTCCCTAAATAGTGTCATTGTGGGCCCTTCCGTGACATGTCCCTAACCTGGAGCGGTGGCACAGCGGTGGGCGCGTTGGCCTACAAACTCGGCGACCCGAGTTCGAATCCCGCTCACGGCCAACACCAGTGACGATTTTATCATACTGGACCTGGGCCTCCCCTAGGTCAACTCAGCCTCAAATGAGTGCCTAGTGCCGTGTGTAAGGATTGCCACTGGGGAGACAAAGGCGGCCGGGCGTGGTGTTGGTCACCCACCCGCTCATGTGCTGCGTCGACCTTCATAGGCGCTCGCTAACGGCACTTGACCCTACAGTCTGTTAAGGCTATACGGGGGGGTCTTTGTCCCCGGTATATAATTTTTCATAGTACCTCCAACATCCACAGCCACAACAAGGGGCTCTTCTACTCTCTGTGTTGCATTGGCAGGTATTTCAGTCAGCTGGTGGATGGCTTGGAGTATCTGCACAGCCAGGGCATCGTCCACAAAGACATCAAGCCTGGGAACCTGCTGCTCACCACGGAGGGAACCCTCAAGATCTCCGACCTGGGCGTTGCAGAGGTGGGCACGAGGCGGAGGGCGGCGCGGCGGCGCAATTCGCGACAAGGTCGCTTCGAAAAGCTGCTCCCTCGGGGACAGCCGCGTCGATCGCTCCCCCTCTCTCCCCGCCTCGCGACGTTTCGCCTCCTCGCACGTTACAGGCTTCGTCAGGCGACACGCGCGCACCGCGCCGGAGGATGCCTCTTGACGTGTGAGGAGGCGAAACGTCGCGAGGTGGAGAGAGGGGGCAGCGATCGACGCGGCTGTCCCCGAGAGAGCAGCTTTTCGAAGCAATCATCGTGCATCGAGCCGCGAACACCCGGATCTTTAAATTGCCGATTGCTTTGTCGGTTAGGCCACGTAATGGTCTGGCCTAGTTTGTGTCATTGAGACCGTCACTCTATTCTGCCAATCAAATTCGATTGCTGCGTGCGCCAGAGCCATTAACGCACGATTTATAGACAGCAGGAGGGGTGTTTTGCCTGCAGTTCATTGCCTCTCCGGATACTCCCAAGTGCGTAAAGTATGTCACTTTAAACTTTATATCTGCCTAAAAATCTGTCCTCGGTTTGCACTGAGATGCAGAGGACACAGTATTGCTCATTGCTAGTGTGCGCAAGAGGTAACTCTCTGCGTCACCTTCAGTGACCCTTGCGGTACGGGAATTGTTAATTGTGAAGATTAACCAGGCCACCAGTGGGTGGCGGCATGGACCAGAATAACAAGTTTTTTTTTTCCCCAAGGTACAAAACATTGTTAGTTTCAGCTCACTACCGCTGAGTTGAACGATTCTTGCTGTAAAATGCGACAAAGATAAACAGCGTAATGATGTAGGTTCTCACGGCTCGATGCATGATGATTGGACGATGGGGAGAGAGGGAGCGATCGATGCATCTGTTCCCGAGAGAGCAGCTTTTCGAAGCAATCATCAAAGATAAACAGCATTGCAATTGAAGCTGTGTCATACACCGGGACAAGATTGTCTTTGATGTTATTCTAACTTTCAATTTAAACCCGCGTTGGAGGTCAGTTTGTCCACTCTACCAGTGCAGGCGAGAGCCTAGAAGTAATACTCTTTGTCTTTATCCCAGGTGGAATGATGTGGAAAGTTTACATACAGCGGGATTTGAAACTGTGTGTATATCCTGAGAGGCAGATAAACCCAGATATACTCTCGCATCCGTAAACAGAGTACTGTAATCAGAGAAGTCGTCACTTTGCCCTGTGAAAATTAAAAACGTCCTCGGTGATGGGAATGTGGAGTTCACTGCAGACTCAGGGATAGAAACAGAAATAAACACTGACAGATCTTTTGGTTTGGAAACATTTTGATTGTGAGCTTGAATTTTGGCAAATTAATTACGTTGCAAGCTTTATTTTAACGCAGTTATTAGTTACTTGGCTGAGGCCGTGATCTCTTTAAGCTTGGTAATCTGGTATAATCGGACGTGTGAGTGAGTGCGGATGAGTGATCGCTTGAGCAAGTCGGTGGTGGGCAGGTAAGGCTTCTGTTGAGATAACCGGGCAAGGCTGGTTGTTGGGCGACTGCGTACGTGAGCAGGCATATTCGGTGCTGGCGGATGGCAGTGGTGGGCAGGCTGGTTTGTGGCTCCACGGACAGTTGGGTTGGTTGGCAGGTGAGTGGG
>JAZEWT010000018.1:17145942-17158514 GCA_036362905.1 Mordacia mordax | reverse complement strand
TGGTACTGGGAAGAGACCTAGCTGTGTGTGTGTGTGACTGGGAAGAGACCTAGCTGTGTGTGTGTGGTACTGGGAAGAGACCTAGGTTTGTGTGTGTGTGTGCATGCGTGTGCACGTGTGTGCGTGTTACTGGGAAGAGACCTAGCTGTGTGTGTGTGTGTGGTACTGGGAAGAGACCTAGGTTTGTGTGTGTGTGTGCATGCGTGTGCACGTGTGTATGTGTGCGTGTTACTCGGAAGAGACCTCGGTCTGTGCGTGTGTACGTGTGTGTGTGTGTGTCGTACTGGGAAGAGACCTCGGTCTGTGCGTGTGCACGTGTGTGTGCGTGTGTGCGTGTGTGTGCGTGCGTACGCGTCTGTGGGGAGCTCTGGGCACGGGCAGCCACAGTGTGAACCCGAGTCAGAGATTTAAACCGAGGACACTGCCAGCATCAAGGCAAGTAAACGCTTCGTGTAAGTCACCAGCGGTTGTGCTGTTAAGGTGCGACTGAGCCTCCGGCCACAGTAACGTGGAGTTCTCATAGCCGATTTGAGGACAAGCAATGAATACGAGCACCCGTATACAAGGCATTCGAGTGTGTACGCATACAGTACCGCATTCTCTACGAGCAAGGTACACAAACTTTCCAGAGCATAAACAGTGTGTATGTGCCACACTGATGTACATACACACATGCATGTACCGTGAACATAAAACAAAGTTTCAAAAGGTGCCTTCAAAAACTCAAAAAACAATAACCCTTGATCCACCAATCAGATTTCAAGGATCTCAATCACTAAGGCTCTGAGAATAACCCTTTAATAAAATCTTAAATCGAGCACTGTGTTCGTTACCAATGATGACCGCCACATGGATATCCAGCTCTTAAGCCATAGGAATGTGGAATTTCCACTGCTGTGCCACTCAAGCAGGAATGGCGGTTTCACTGAACCGGAAGCAACCATGGACACCTTGGTCAAGAGCCAATCAAAACTGCTCGCAAGAGCTGCTCTTTCGGGATAGCCGAAATGTTAATGAGCCGAATTCGTTACCTTGACGATGGCCCCAATGTGCCAGGCAAAATGTCAGGGAGGAGAGGAGGAACGCTCGACACGACTACCTCGAAAGTGTAACTCTTGACAGCTTTACATTGAGCGAGCGGCTGCCTGTTCAGCGGCATTATGCGCGCGATATAAAGCCGCTGCCCGTAGCGGTACGTTCCGCATCGCCGTGTCGAGTGTTCCTCCTCTGTCCTTCGTAAAGCCGGTTTGCACGTTTGTCTCAATTCGAGGTTCAATTCTTGCTGGAGCCAGATTTCGACAAGGACATGGCTCTTCAGAAAGAGGAGCTATGGGGAGCAGTTCTCATGCATCGAGCTGTGAAACCAGTACAGCGTTAATTAACACAACAATCGTAATAATTACTAAGTCTTCATCAAATACTTTTTTTTGTTTGTTAAATCAGAAGGCAGCTGCACATGGATGTGTGGGGGCCACGTCAATCATTCGTATCGCCTAGTAAAAGTGAAGGACATTCAAACAACGCGTCAGCAGGCGCTCGCGACCTGCTTGCTGTACTGCCCCGTTGAGTCACCTCGTCGTTCTGCTATGGGCGACAGAGTCTCACGCACGAGATGACTCCATCTCTGCGTGATCCACCAACCCGCACGCTCCGGTTACTAGGTTGCAAGGCGGGCGCCCCCGTCCTGCAAATCTGGAAACGATTATGATGCCGTACGTTTGCAACAGCTTTATGACTTCACGTTTTTAAACGTAGCACGTTTAAAAAGTAACGACGCTTTTGAACACACTTTTGAAACCGATACTGGGGTTTGCCGTACGTGTGTACAAGTACACGTCCACGCATGTGCACATAGATCCATACAGGCGTACATACATATATATATGCGCATGTGCGTACGCATGTACCCACACACAGCGTTGAGCCCACAGAGAATACAAATTACAACGCATCCGCCGCAATCTTGTAAGATTCTCAGAGATCCTGTGTATGTGTATACAGAGATGCGCACGCGTGTACACATACACGTACATACGCACACACGTGTGCACGTGTCTGTCTACACGCATGTTACAGCTGTCGCTCACCACTAAGTGGCGGCGGACGTCACCGCGGTGGATGGGCCAGGCCAGCTGCACTTTGAGACCACACATACACACGTGTGTGTGTGTAGACACCGTACACACGCTTGTATGTTCGCACACAACGCACGCCGACGCACGCGTAAAACTCCCAGTGTGGCACAGAGCAGAGGGGACGCAGCGACCGTCTCACCGCCCGCCTGTTGCTGGGATTCACTGCGCGCTACCCCTGTGGCTCTGAGACCAACTCCGAGCCACGGCCCTGCTCGGTCCTTCATCCGTTCGGTATCACGGCGTCACCGCGGCCAAAAAGTTGTTGATGGCATCGCAGCGCATGGAAAAAAAATAACAATTATAATTTACCGCTCATAACGCGCCGCGCGCTATTCATTTGCTCTTGACGAGACATGAACGACTCTAGAGGCGCAACCAACTGCAGAGACGCAGGGGGAGAGGGTAGGCAGACAAGCAGTAAGCCGGCGCCAACATTTGCCAGACACTCCATGCTCTGTATGTTAAGATGTTATCGGCCAAAGTGCGAGGGGGGGGCTTTTTTCAGCTACGGGAGGAAACCGGAGAATCCGCAGAAAACCCACACGGACACGGAGAGTACACAAAAATTCCAAACAGACAGCAAGGCACCCGAGTCGGGAATCGAACATAGGTGTTATTGCTGTGAGGGATGCATGTTACCATTACAACGCCTACTTTGTACATTTCTTAAATTCGATTTGAGAGACAAATTTGAAAAATGGTGCGATCACTCCGAGCTTCTATGCCTTATCTTGAAACAGCAGAGTGGTAATATCTGCACCTCAAAGCAATAATGTCCAGCCAGGCAGTTATATTTCCTAACTGTATGTTCTCCCTCTATTCTGTGCGGGTTTCTTCTGGTTCTCTGGTGTCCTCCCAAAACTAAAGCAACACTCGTTAATTATTGTGAATGGATAGCGCCTGACCTCCTGGCTCACTCTCCCTCTGTGTGTAGTTCCTCTGCTGAGCCACCGTGTCCGTGTCTCATCCAAGGACCACGTTTCTAAATTTGCGGGGGCGTCTTATTATCATCATCATCATCACCACCATCGGTTTGCGAAGTTGATCCTCGCGACTGGGGGAGGTGTGATGTGTCACGCTGACCATCTCCACGTGAGAATCCTGATAAATGTCACAACGGGGCGCCTGAACAAGGCGTAAACCGCCGGAGTAAAAATATAATTAATAATCATAATTAATAATCACGATCGTGCTTCAGCTCTGCTACGTATCGCCGCAAGGGGGATGGAGAGAACGACCAATAGGCGTGAAGAACGAGCAGGAAGACAGCTGGGCGGTCAGCCCGAGCCAAAATATTACACAAGCTCTGTGGTCCACTATTGTGTTAAGATGTTATCGGCCGACTGACGGGTGTTTACTCAACGGGATGAAAGCAGAGAAATCCAAACACCCGGAGAACACTCACACGTGCCAGGGGGAACACACTCCGAGCCGTATAGGCGGAACAGCCGCAATCCACGGTGGTGTGATCCACCAACCCTCGCCGCCTCCACGGTGCTGGGCACGGGGCCAAGTGCGTAGCCCCCAGCGCCCTGGCTGTACAGCTGAGAAAAGAGAGCCCTCTCTTCGTGCGATTCACACGGCTCACCACTGGCATCCTGTTTAGCGACGCAACATCTCCGCGTTTCAAAAAGAAATGCCAGCGGCGCGTTCCGTGCCCGTGTCTTACCGGGGTACGATGAACGGTGTCAGTACGCAACACGAAACCAGCGTATTTCCCTTCACGCAGAGAAAAACACTTTGCAAGAATCCATTAAGCATACGCGTGGAGTTTACGAATCATTCGGATGGGATTTGCTACGTTATTTACAGAGTAATTCAGCGACACGTTTATCTCGTTATTAAATGACGTGCTTAGTATGAAATGTTTGTCAACCACTATGGCCTACGGCAAGCATTTACAAAGTGCACTACACTAGCTGCTACGTCAGTGGACTAGGCCGAGTGGTTTTGCAGATGCTTTGACTAGGCTTCACGACCACACATTTCTCCAGCGAGAGCGCGGGCGTTTACACGGCACTCGTTCAAACCGAACGCGGTGCTCTCAAACTAAAGCATAGCAACAAGACGGTGCTTTGAAATGCGTTAAGAACTCGAATGGAAATGCATAGACAGCAACCCAAGAATAACCGTTTGTAATATCACACGACGCTTGCGTTTCGCTTGTCTGCGTGGGTTTTCGCCGGGTACTCCGGTTTCTTCCCACCGCCTAAAGAAGCGCTGCTGCTGTATGGGTTAATCGGTCTGCTGACTAAATTCACCGCCGGTGCCGATTCTCGCGAGGATTTTCTTATTGTTTTCCTTGGGAGGTGGGGCTGCGATTTTAATCCAGCGGCCATGGTAACCCCAGGTGGGCAAAAATGTGACTTGATGAACCAATTTTGTACGGTGAGTATGTTCATCATGAATCTCGTCTCATCTCATTGTCAGAAACCGCTTAGTCCTGTGCAGGGTCGCGGTGAGCCGGAGCCTATCCCGGCAGACACAGGGCGCAAGGCAGGAATATACCCACGATGAGACGCCAGTCCATCACCGGGCGCTGCGGGCAATTTAGTCTGCGAGCCAACTAACCGATGCAGCAGCGTGTTTTTTGGACTGTGGGAGGAAGCCGGAGTGCCCGGCGAAAACCCACGCGGACACGGGGAGAGAACATGCAAACTCCACACATAAAGGCACCCGAGCCGAGATGCGAACCCGGGACCTTCTTGCCGTGAGGAGGCGACAGCGCTACCCACTGGGCCACCGTGCGGCCCAAACTAAAAAACTATCGTTGGATATCTGCCAACACAAAGATAGTCTCCCACGTCATTAAATTGAGTTAACTATAGCACGGTTACAACCCCAATTGTAATCACACATCTGGACTTGCTCAACATTGTGGGTTTATTTGTGCTGTGTTATTTGCCTTTATGGCCCACTATGAATTCGAGTTTCACAGTTTTGAATCTTTTCCTAGATGCATTCTCACGTTTGCGTTAATGGCATTAAGAAATCACAAAGCCTTTAATTCTCTCTGTAATTACCTCCTCTGCAGAAGAAGCATTACCCGTTCCTTTGCCACGTATTTTCGAGGTTACGAGTCGATGTTAATTTGCGATCTGCCACGGGACGTGGCTTACCGAGCCACAGTCCGTGACACAGCATTACTCGTGTAATGCTCATTCTCCGAGTCATCCTTATCTATACCCACTTTTATCCTGTACAAGGTCACGCTGGAGTCTATCGCGGGAGAGAGAGGGCGCAAAGCGGGGCTATACCTAAGGTGTGATGCCAGTACATCGCAGGGTACTGCGGACAATTTAATCTGTGAGCCAATTAACCGATGCAGCAGCATGTTTTTTGGACTGTGGGAGGAAACCGGAGTGCCCGGCGAAAACCCGCGCGGACACGGGGAGAGAACATGCAAACTCCACACAGAAAGGCACCCGAACCGAGATTCGAACCCGGTACCTTCTTGTTGTGAGGCGACAGCGCTACCCGCTGGGCCACCGTGCCGCCCGCTTTGTTGGAAATGTAAATTTAAAGACATTACGCGCGAATCGTGTCATCCTACTCGGGCCCTCGTTTATGCTGCCACCGTAAACGGTGTGGCCTTCTATGATAAAGAACATAAACAAACAATAAGTACAAATTATAGCACCACCGCAGAATTGTTCTCCCTCGTGCAAAACCTCGATAAACTGCGAGCAAAACAGAAGCATTCATGCAATGGCGTGATTGATTTCCTTACGAATTAAACGCGTGTGCACATGGGTGCAGGCCGGGGTGGTCCTGCACAGAGGCCATAGTCTATGTCTGGCTGCTACAGCACAGGTATAGGACCTGCATCTGTGTTTCATTGACTTGGTCAGGGCCTACGATACCATCAACAGGCTAGGGATGTGGATTGTTCTTCGTGCTTTTGGGGGTCCCTGACTCTCTGCTTAGCATAATTAAGGACCTTGGTGAGTGTGGGCAAGCCCAGGTAAAGCTACGTGGTCGGGCGTTAGAGCCATACCCACTTTTATCCTGTACAAGGTCACGCTGCCCTCTGGCTCCTACATTATTCAACATCTTTTTTGACCACGAAGTTCCAGAGGTTCTTCACGGACGAACCAGTGGCATTTCCATCTGGTACAGGTACAGTGGGAGGCTGATCGATGTCCAGGTCCGGTAAAGGGCTATCTGTATACTCGCCAACTTTGCTATTCATTCCGATGACTGGGTAAGCACTGACGAGGAGTTGGGGGCTCTGCTGTTAAATCTGGAATATGCCACAATAAGGTGGGGTCTTACCATCAGCCCCACCAAAACCAAGTACCTGCCTGTGGTGTATTTTATGTCACCAAACAGTCCAACCCCTCAGCTCTCCATGAGTGATGAGGCAGGTGTGGAGAGAGTGGAGCAGTTTCCATACCTCGGCAGTGTGCTTACAGCCGGCCCCAGTTTGGCAGTGAAGGTATCGCTCTTAATCAGCTGGGCGGTGTCATCTTTTGATCGGCTGCATAGCGCTGTGTGGAAGCTGTCTGGCCTGTCGCTCCATACGAAGCATTGGGTCTTTTCAACTAAACGTCGATCCCCCTGACAAAACTTCTGTGCCGATTTGAAACTTTCCAGCTGGCTTGCCTACGATCCATCCTGGGTTTCACCAGATTGACTGTGTGAAGAGCTCACAAATTCTGGAAAGATCTGGACAAGGTCCAATAGGTCGGCTACTCCAGCTGGCGAGGCTGCAGTGCATGGGTCATAGAGTCTGCACAGTCATGTAGTTGGCACAGTTGGGAGCACAGGTGCTGCCATGTGTCAGTCATCTCAGTCAGGCGACCCATAACACCTGGGTCTGTCACATGACCTCCTGTCGGTGAGCCTCCCGCACTCCACGTGGCTTCAAGGTGCACCTGGCCTGGCACAGGCGCCGTGGCGACGTCACCGCCACTCGGCGGTGAATGTTGTTGTTGTGTGCATCGACACGTCTGTGGAATTTCTGAAAACAACTACTGCCGCAATACCGAACTATAATCATGTAAGTAAACAAAACCGAGTGCGTCTTCAAATGCAAGCAATTATGGCAAAATGGTTGGCAATTCAGCGTGCCGCGTTCCTCCAAAACAAAAATTACATGAAAAATATATATTTTAAAATTATGGCGAACAGTTCTCGAAGTCTAAAACACTTCATGCAATACACATATCAGAGTTATCGTTTCAACTAAAGAATGCCACCGTACATTTGATCGGGAGAAATCCGCGACTGTTATGACGATAATGGATCGTTGGATCGGACCGCGTAAGCGATACGAGCAACACGCGTGTTGTCTTTATTACTGCTTCGGTAGCATCGGTGCACTGCAGAGCGACCCATGCTGTTCATGCCTTTCGTTCGCTTCACTCATTCCGTTTGTACGTACGCTGGAAGGAATCGTTGAGCTATGCAGCTTTAAAAAAAAAAGTTGTCCAGCAGGGAGGCGTAAACAAGTTATAACTTCTCAGGGCACTGGAGCAATTTAGTCAGCAGGGACAATCAACCTAAGCCGCATGTCCCTTGACTGTGGGAGGAAACCGGAGTACCCGGCAAAAACCCACGCGGACACGGCGAGAGAGAGAACGCGCAAACTCAACACCGAGAGGAACCCAAGCTGGGAATTGAGCCCAGATCCTTGGTGCGAGGAGCCAGCAGCGCTGCTCGCCACCGTGCCACCGTGCCACCGTGCCATCATGCCACCATGCCACCATGCCACCATGCCACCGCGCCACCGTGCCACCGTGCCACCGTGCCACCATGCAACCATGCCACCGCGCCACCGCGCCATCGTGCCACCGTGCAACCGTGCCACCATGCCACCGTGCCACCGTGCCACCGTGCAACCGTACCACCATGCCACCGTGCCACCATGCGACGGTGCCACCATGCCACCATGCCACCATGCATCATGCCCCCATGCCACCGAGCCACCGCATTGTTTGCTGCGAGTGCATCGCTGCCTACCAGCGGTTCTCAGTCTGCACGTCGGTTCCCGTGAGCATTTCATTAACTGGCCGTGTCGGGTGGAGGAGAGTTCACGACACAATATTTCCATACCCGGTAATTTTACCCCAAAAAATCAACTCCGGATCAATGCAACTGTACGCCCAGTAGTAAGGGCAAGCTTCAGTACGTTGCGTAGTTTGTTTAGAAATAAAATTAAATATGAAAATATAAAACAACCGTGAAGGTGCCAAAGTAATAACACAGCTCGGTAATTCTAAAATAAGATTAAAAAGTATAAAACTTGTGTTCAGATACTAAGCGAGAGAATGATAATTAGTAAAACTCAAACTCACTCTAACTGTACGCATTTTACATTCGATCGTTAGTCTAGAATCAGGCAATATTTTCTTTAGGTTTGTAATTCAACTACGTAACGTTCATTAGTTCCTTTATCAAGTCGCTAAGTTCCAACCAAATGTGCTCGGAAATAGCTTTCCCGATAGCACGTTTAAAAGAGACGCGTTTTAGTGACCCATAATAAACGCACAAAATCAATCAAACATTTAAAAATACATTTGTTAAAAGCAGTCTAAAAATAATAAATAACAAATCATTGTTCGAACCTCTTAAAAATGTTGAATGAATATAAAAAACCAAAGGCAGATAAATACAGCCAGTACGGGGGGTCAGAGCCTATACTTGGAGACACAGGGTGCCAGGCTGGTACATCCTGACTATATCTCTGTGTGCATCACAGGGCACTGTATTTGGGGCAATTTACTCAGCCTCCCAATAAACTTAGGCAGCAGTGTGTCTTTGGACGGTGGGAGGAAACCGGAGTACCCCTCAAAAACCCACGTAGATACGAGGGGAGAGAGAGAGAGAGAGAACACGCAAACGCCACACAGAAAGCTACCCGAGTCGGGAACCGAACCCGGGACCTTCTTGCTGTGAGGCAGCAGCGCTACCCACTGGGCCACCACGCCACTCACATAAATACGTTTCTAACAAAATCTGTGAGCGTCCGTTAGCTATGGGTGCTGAGGTACAGCTATGCTATGCTTCAAAACCAATCGGCTGGAGCAGCCAGCGGTGAGCGTGAGTGGGCAGTTGCAGTGTTGCACCTTTACTCGTGAAAGCACAAAGTCAAAGATCCCCCAAATAGCTCAGACACCCTGATGGGACAAGTGCTGTTAGCGAGGACCTATGAAAACCGGCACGGCACACGAGGGGATGAGTGGCCAGCTTTGATACCCAGCCACCTTAATCTCCAGAGTGGCGATGTTTAAACACTGCACCAGGTACTCCTTTGGGATTGAACCCATGTCGGGGAGGCTCAGGACCGGTTCAGATAACCGTCACCGGTGTTGGCCGTGAGCCGGAATCGAACTCGAGTGTGTCCGAGTTTGTAGCGCGCCGCGCTGACCGCTGCGCTACCGACCGCCCGGGCTAGCTGGGAAACACCGCGTGTTCACAAACTGCCTGCTGCCAGGAGCTGAGCCATCATCATCATCATCGTCAGCACCACGTCCAATTGGACACAGGTGACAATTTAGTCGGCAGGCCAGTCAACATAGACAGCATGTCTCTGAAATGTGGGAGGAAACTGGAGTACCGTACCACAATGCTTGCAAGATTAAGGAAATCTTTATATAGTTTATACGTAACACAAAGGCTCATCATGTCTTATGTTAGCTTTATTTCTTAATTATTCACTACTCTTCTGAAACTTTTACGCTCTTTCAGATTAAAATCTCCACTCTTGTACCGCCACCTTAAGAACTCGTCCACCTTTATCCTGACGTCAGACGAACGTGTTACATGCTTGGAACGAGATCTTCCGTAGTGTGGGTTCTCTGATATTTACAAACAGAATAATTTACACTGAAAAAAAAATAAGTTAAAGATTCATGGCCAGCACTGTAGAGGTGACAAATAATGAACAGATATATCTCATCTCATCTCATTATCTGAAACCGCTTAATCCTATATAGGGTCACGGTGAGCCGGAGCCTATCCCGGAAACACAGGGTGTAAGGCAGGAATACACCCGACGACGGGACGCCAGTCCATCGCCGGGCATTGCGGGACAATTTTAGTCTGCGAGTCAATCAACCTATCCAGGAGCATGCTTTTGGACTGTGGGAGGAAACCGGAGTGCCCGGCGAAAACCCACGCGGACACGGGGAGAGCATGCAAACTCCACACAGAAAGGCACCCGAGCCGAGAGATTCGAACCCGGGACCTTCTTGCTGCGAGGCGTCAGCTCTAACCACTGGGCCACCGCGCCGCCCAGTTTGGGTAACACGCTCGAGTCAATGTCACCGCTGGCTGCGAAGCCACCGTACTGTGGGTAAAACCGGAGCAGCGCACGGAACGGGTGCACAGGCCGACGCGTGCAGAGCACCGCCACGCACGACCACGTCTCGTCGAACCGCTGCGTCGCTCCGAGCAGCAAACGCGCGACCGCTGCTCGTCCGTAAGCGGCGACTTGGGCGAAGTGTCCGGCTATTGTTGGCGCCGCCTTACTGCATGGTTGCCTTACCCTCTCTACACCTCCTCTCTATGGTTCCTCGCGCCTCCGAGTCATTTGTTCTCCTCTCTCTCTCTCTTTCTGAGTGAACGAGTATTGCACGCGTTACGAACGTTAGATTATTACGATCGTTACAACTGGTGAAATTGAACTTTTGCTTTTGTCAAACCATAAATCAGTGGTGTATAACCATTAAAATTACATCAGAAGTCTAAATATAACAGCAATTACAAATCACCAATTTGCAGGGAAGATGTTTCCTAATTAATCCCAATTCAAGTTTAAAATGTTGCTTTCTATAGTATATGAAAACCTTTAAATCGTTAAGCGTTTAACGTAATATTTTAATATAATCATTAAAGGATATTAAACGAGATGTGGAACTTGAATACTGCTTTGACTGGGGACTTTATCGGCACACAAGGACAGGAAACACCGCCACTTAACTACTTAGTCAATTTAAACGCTTGAATGCAACTGGGAACATCCGATCCCAAGTTATTGACATCACGAACCGAGGGGAAAACGCGCATTTGAGAGTGGGCACGGCGCTCGCCGAGAGAGAGAGAGAATATCTTGACATCCAAATGGCGTGATCATGAAACTCTCGCTCGCTCGCTCGCTCTCATTATCGTCACACTTCGGCAGAAAGTACATTCGAAAGCCCTTATGGATTAAATAAAGTCAATGAAACGCTACGCTGTGTTGTTTCCTTCATCCACCGAATTCAATGGTGAATTGCAATCGATGATTTTGGCAAAAATCGCTACATAATATACAAATGAAACAGATGTAATGCAAATCTAAACTGGCTACTTGAGGTTTAAATAAAATACGACGATAGAATCAAGTTCGTTCAAACAATGAAGGCAAATTTATAATTCCTTAAGAGTGTAACTATGAAGTTGCCCCTAATTGATTACAATTAATCTGCCATAACGCATTTGCATAAAGACTACAAACCATATCAACACGGCACGTTGCATTGAGAATAGAAAACCCACTCATTAACCATAAATACGGTGTCGTTAAACAATGGAACTTGTGTTTTTTTTTGTTTTTTACACGTGGTTAGTTTATACTCATTTCAATACGACTAAGGCTTCTTAGCTTGTGAAACAAATGATGCAAACCATTTGCTAGGAGGCGGAGTGACACCGTGTGACTCGTTAATGCGTCACTTAAATGGAAATCCCACAGCGGACGGACCTTTGCGGCTGCTGACCTCTATAACAACGAACCCGCCACAAAGGGCAGCGTTCAGGTGATGACCACGCGTACGACGAGCGTTCCACGTCGCGTCGCGCGCCGCCCGCGGATGGGCATCGCGGTCGAGCGAAGGCCTGCGCTACGGAGACAGACGGTGGACACCGGGCCTGGCGCGGTTCGTGGCCGCAGGAGGCGAGGGCGGGCGCGCACACACGCGTACGCTCGGGAGGGCATCTTGACAAGGAAGAGCGGACGCACCGGGGAGAGGTGAAATTGTGAACGAGACGGGCGCGGCGCGGGCGAACGAGAGAGGGCATTCATTTGCAGGTCAGGGGTGTGGGGGACATCAGACGTCAATAATGGTGGAGCTGGCATTCGGTTAAGGAGGGGAGGAGATTGAGTTCAATTTAAAGAAACGCCGCAGCAAAGTGTGGCACTGTACGTGTTTCTCGAAGTTGTCCGGAGAGATTCGTCGGATTGTTCGCAGGTTACGGAAAAGGACCGCATGTTTGAACAGCCACGAAATAGACGAAAGAAATAAATACGGTTCGAGGATTTAATGTTGATTGTTTTTGGCGCAATGCGCGCTTGCCATTGCAGCTCGTTAAGGGGTCAAAATGAGCCCATCATCCCAACAAAATCTATAAAACGAGGACTCGTTTTAGGGTAGTTCAACAGTGGTTGTCCTATGGAAGTCTCGCTTCCACCAAAGGAGTGTGCGAGTACCAACAATTGTTTTTTTTTTTAAT
>JAZEWT010000018.1:17101037-17112710 GCA_036362905.1 Mordacia mordax | reverse complement strand
ATTAATGGCCAGAAAGGCATCGGTGAGAAGTCACTTTGCGTGCCGGGAGGAAGGCAAGTTCTGCCAATATCTGGCAAAAAAATTCATCCTGACCGGGTACAAACAAAATGCCCTGTTATTATCCGCATAAACCAATCTCAATAATTGTTTGCGAGTGCATATTTGTTTAAGGAGTGCCCGTGTTTTTTTTATTCCAGCCAAGAACAGCCGTGGGGTTGACACGTTCGTCTCACGAGCAGAATTGAGAACTCAAATCCTGCTTATTCGTCGAGTCGTCTGATCGTCTCACAAAAGCACCGCTTTGCGAGATCCCCTTCATCACAGAAAGACTGCATTTCCACCACTTACTCAAGGACTACAAGAGCTAGGGTTGGCACCTGTCGTGGTTTATTTTCCCAGCCAGAATCGTCCTCCCTCTTGAGTCAGGTTTCCCGTAACATTTCGACGATTCGAGGCATTATTTTGCCACGAAGGCGGCAGGCGACCTCAGCGCGGACTGCGCCCATCGCTCGCTTGAGCAGCGAGACATGCGTCGACGGGCGGCCAAGGCAAGATGCGACGGTGGGACGCGGGGTGGAACCGGGGAGAGCAGAGGGACCGGAAAGACGCTGCGTGGGAAGACGTCCAGAAAGGAATATGGCAGCAGCAGCAGCAGCAGTCCTCGGTGTAACACAATGCGCCCATCGGCCACGCGGCGCGGACACTGCCTCGGAATGTTTGGTAACGCGGCACTGTGTCTGCTTGAGTGCGCACTCGAAATGTCAAAGCGTTCTCACTCCCCTCCACCTTCCACCCTCCGTCCTCTCGCGCCGAACCCCACGGCACGGGTATTCTTCCCACAATAAGCAGAGCCACCTAAATTATTGACCGCAGCCGAGCGTCTGGGGCGATTTAATTTAGGGATAAGATGAACTTTATTGTCATCCCATCCGTATACAATTACAGTATATCTCATCTCATTGTCAGAAAACGCTTAGTCCTGTACAGGGTCGCGGTGAGCCGGAGCCTATCCCGGCAGACACAGGGCGCAAGGCGGGGATATACCCACGATAGGTCGCCAGCTCATCACCGGACACTGCGGGCAATTTAGTCTGCAAGCCAATTAACCTATGCAGCAGCATGCTTTTTGGACTGTGGGAGGAAACCGGAGTGCCCAGTGAAAACCCACGCGGACATGGGGAGAGAATATGTCAACACCACACAGAAAGGCACCCGAGCCGAGATTCGAACCTTGCTGTGAGGAGGCAACAGCGCTACCCACTGGGCCACCGTGCCGCCCAATTACACAGTATATGAAGGAATGTAATTACGTATCTCCTGCTCCCCTGTGCAAAAGCGAAACAAGGCCGAATAGACATTGAACAGGGTAGGGCAACACACGCAGACCACAGACTTTGAGGACATTGTGCAGAGGATTGTGCAGAAGAGTTGGGTGGAGTCCATTGAAGTGGCAAGTGCAGGTAAGCATCAGTGTGTTTGGGGGGTGGCGGAGGGAGGAGGGGGGGGTCCTCCTTGTTTTGATGCGGAGGATGATATTGAGGAGCCTAATGCCTTGGGGGTAAAAACTGTGGCAGAGTCTGGCAAATCTGGCCAGGATGCCGCGGTACCTTCTGCCCCATGGCAGGAGCGTAAAGAGTCCTGTGGGAGGAGGGGTTCCTTCACAATGCTGTGGGGGGGCTTGTGCGCGCAGCGTGTGAGATACGTGTTATGGATGAGGAGGTGAGACTTTGGTCCCATTGATATTCTCAGCTGGACCTTCACAATGGTCCCCGTGTAGAATGTGGAGATGATGCTCGGTGGATGCCCTTTGTTTAAGTCCGTTAACGTTTATTACATCACTCTCCGGGGAATTATGGCGCAATGAGAGTGCAGGTGCCAGCCACCTCTTGCGAGCGTGACGCTGGCCACCCACCCCCTCTCGTGTGCAGTTCCGGCTTTCACAGGAGCTCGCTAACAGCACTTCACCCAACGGTCTGCTGAAGGCCACACATTGAGCTCTTTGTGTTTGGGTGTCTGTAAGGTATTCGCGAATAGCACTTGACCCTTCGGTCGGCTGAGGCTATACAGGGGGTCTTTGGCTTTAGAAGTGAGTGTGCGGTTTGTCCGAGAGTTGTGCAACTGTCCTCAGAACCCAGCGACCATAGTTCGATTCCCCCACTCACAGTGAAGAATGGATCAGGTTCGATTCCTGGCCGTGAAAACACTCGCCGCGATTGCTTGTCTGAAGCTGGCTTGGGCCCCCTCTAGGTCGACTCGGCCTGAAGTGAGGTACCTGGGCTGTCTCGCTGCGCGTGATCAGCCCTGTGTGCAGCGAGCAGCGCGCAGCAGCGTGGGCGATCAGCGATAAGGATTGCGCTCACGCACTGCCCAGTGTCTCTCTGCTGCTGGATGAGTGCCTCCGCTCATCACCGTGTGGGCTAGGGTCGGTTACCTGACCGCGCGACTGACTAGCGTGGGCTGGCGAACGTGGCGCGGAACTCGGATCTCAGGCCACAGAAGTGCAGTACAACGATGAATTCTGCCGCCTACCTACAATCGAGTGACTCAGCCTAAAATTCGTACTCGGTGTCGTGCGTATGTATTAGCATTGGGGAGAGACAAAGGCGGTCGGGCGAGGTGCTGGTCACCCTCGTATGCTGGTGGCCGTCTTGGTGCTCGCTAACAGCACTTGCCGCAGCAGTCTGCCAAGGCTACACGGGTGACCTTTGTCTTTGTACGTGCATCCGGCAACACGCGTTGTTCGGTCAGCATCAACGGTGTCGGAACAATGGAATCGAAGAGGTGAATCGAAGTACGGCGCTGCATTGCCGAAAAATAAAATGTGAAGAGAGAAAAAAAGATAAGAACAGCCAGAGAATGATCTGCAAAAGCAATGACCCGTCCCACTCACCCGGTCAGTCCCGTCTAAATGTAAAATATGTGCAGCTGCCATACCCCATAGAGAGCCTAATCTGACAAGAGGGCGAGTCGGCGCATACCAACTGTTCGCCGGTGGGGGTGCGCAGAGAGAGGAGGAGGAAGGAGGAGGAGGGGGGGTCGGTGTAGATGGGATCTCCCTTTTCGTTCGGGCCAAACAAAGGGCGTCCAATTCTCCGGTCCGCGGCTTCCCCCGAGGTCGACTCGGCCTCAAATGAGTGTCCGGTGCAGTGTGTGTGTGTGTGTGCGCGCGAACAACCGCAGCTGGGGAGAGACAAAGGGCCCGCCGGGAGTGATGCTGGCCATCCTACCGTGTGCCGTGCCCGTCATCAGAGGTGCTCCATAGACTCGTAAGGAGAGTAACAGTGACATTATTAAATATATCACGTCATTACAGAGGCGTAGCAAGGAAACCGCAGAGTGGCGAGGGGAAGGCAGACATTCAGCCAGCCGGTGCCAACATTTACCAAACCCTGCGTCCTACACATTATGACGTTATTAGCCAATTAATTAACGAGGTTCTTTTTTTATTATTCGTGGGAGGAAAACAGATGACGGAGATGAAGCCCACACAGAGTAGGATTAGAACACACTACTACTACTGGTAGACCTGCTTTGTGTGGGTTTGCTCTGGGTTATCTGGTCATAAACGCCGAACCTAACAGCGCCTGCAGTCCGTTAAGGCTATTAGCGGTTTATTTGTCTTTGGCAAAGGGTCACCACACACGTGGCGGTTGGGCGCACCTCGCAATCAGCCTGGTGACCCCCAAGTTCAATTCACGCTCGCGGCCAAGATCAGTGGGCGCTTAACTCAAACTGGTTCCGGAATCGAGTCATCCTCGTAAATGAGTGCCCGGTGCAGTGGATGGAATCGTCACCACTTGGGAGACAAAGGTGGTCGGGCACGGTGCTGCAAATCTGATCCTCCGCTCCAGATGGCTACTGTGTGCAGTCCAGTCTCAAACCTCTGATGACTGCCGGTGTACAGAGCCAACCATTGGTGTACACAGACTCCAATGGTTGTGATACGATCTTAATGTACCGTAAGATAAACAATTGAATTATTAGTGTTGGGGGTGGATTTAGGCTTCATCTATTGTATCGGGGGGAGGTAGACAATTTCAAATTCCTCGCCACTGCCACCTTATCAGGAAGAGCACATGACTCGTAAACATACTTTACAGTCTACCCTACCCCGCGGCCTGTAAGTCTAAGCGGGCTCTGTGTTTGTGGTGTGTGTGTGTGTGCAGCATTCTGGAAGCAATGATGATTCACATGTTACAAATAAAGCTGCACGGGAGAGAATGAGAGTTCATTCAGAGACACCGCGCGATACGCTTGCACAATAAACATTACACGGGAAATATCGGGCAAAACAGAAGATTCATAAACCCTGCGGTATTCTGAACTAACCAGGTTGCTTGTCACAAAACTTGCAAACTTGAGAGATTTTTGTTTTTGTTTTCAGGTGCGCCGAGTAAGCCAGCCCATCATCGAGCTGGTGCCACTAAAATAGATACCGCTTTGTGGGAGATTAACAGCGTGTGGGTAATACGGAGAGAGCGGTTTGCGTCGTGGGGATTTACAATTTCCGCTGATGGCTGGGAGCCACCGCTGTAAATGAGCGTCTCCCCATCGCTCGTTCGAGCAACGCGAGGAGAGAGAGAGGGCTTCCGACGCCACCGCGGCGTGGCCGCGCACACGTGCAGGCAGATGCTTCGCCAACTCTGGTCTCACGACACCTACGACAAGTCTCCTTCAATATCACATGAGCGTATTTCCCGAAACGATGCTATTATTGTGAGTCATACATTATGCAATTTAGCGTCCAACTGGGACCCTATTTATACAGTCACCGGCAGTGATTCACGTGACCCTGACCTTGCCGATGCGCTGCCGTGAGCCGAAATCGGTTCGTGTTTGCTCGCCTTGAAACAATGCTGCTGCAAGGGTGGATGGGCTCGCGAACAAAATGCTTATTTTCTTGGTTTTTTTTACATCCAGAGATGGATACGAGAGGAGAGAATGCGCACACAAACAACGGTCCTCGATGTCGAGACGGTGCACGATTTTTCATTTCCGTTCCGATTGCTCGATATCGCTGCCAATAATGTTCATCGAGTTTTCGTTACAAAGGCGGCACGGTGGCCCCCAGTGGGTAGCGCTGTGGCCTCCTCGCAGCAGGAAGGGCCCGGGTTCGAATCTCGGCTCGGGTGCCTTTCTGTGTGGAGTTTGCATGTTCTCTCCCCGTGTCCGCGTGTGTTTTCGCCGGGCACTCCGGTTTCCTCCCACAGTCCAAAAAACATGCTGCTGCATAGGTTCATTGGCTCGCAGACTAAATTGCCCGCAGTACCCGGTGATGGACTGGCGTCCCATCGTGGGAATATCCATGCCCTGCGCCCTGTGTCTACCGGGATAGGCTCCGGCTCACCGCGACCCTGTACAGGACTAAGCGGTTTCTGACAATGAGATGATGAGATGAGTTTTCGTTACCAAAACACAGAAGGCCACGGGGCAGTGCACACGAACCGATTTGTCACGCGTGCAGGAGACGCGCGTTGCTAAAAGTCGGCGTTACAACTGACGCCAGCGCAAAATACGCCAGGCCACAGGATGGGAGACAAAATCAAAATTACGTGGGTCCGTCCTACATTTGTCAGTAAGCTAGTCGCAGAAATGCAACGCCGATGATGAGCCAGAGCGATAGTTTGAGTAACCAGAGATAAACGTGCAGTCCCTGTATGAAATATTTTTTAAAAATACATATCGTACATGACAGTTTATAAATAAGAAGAGGAATTTTCAATCGTTTGTATGTTCATTCCTGGATGAAGGCCTCTCCACAACGACTGACCATACTTCACCGTGCTGGTCAGGCTACTTATACTCTACCTAAATATGTACTGTGTGAATCCACACCAGACTGTCAATCAAAACACTGACGACATCAACAAATGTGGATCCCATTTAAACAAGCATGGGGGTAGTATAAACCTTGATATAAATTATTATTATACGATAAATGTTACATTCAACCATTTCCCAATATATGTATTACTAACACGGATAATTTTGCATTTTTAAATTATAGTTGAAAGTCAGATCATATTTTGCGTGTTGTTCTGCAGCGATGTATATATAAGAAAAACACCAAAAAAATATTGTTGTTGCTGATTTTTCCGTTCTAATGTAGTTGTTGCTGGCGCGCCGTTCTCTCCGCAGCTCTGTGCAGCGCTTTGTGACCCTCGGGTGAAAAGCGCTATAAAAATGCCATTACTATTATTTTTATCAGACAGATTGCTAATTCCACATTCCACTGCACTGTCACCGTTGCTGGCTGTGAATGTTGTAAGCAACGTAATCTCGAGACAATGGCAATTCACTATTGCATATGATTGAAACGTGTTGGACTAAGGCACAGAAACATTAAACAGTAATTTGTCTGTCTGGCTATTGCAAAGCCCACTCGCGTATCTTCTCGTTGGGCAGGAGAAGAAATAAAATGTAATTATTGCTCACGATTCCCAGCTTTTATATAAAACTCACGACTCGCAGATTTGGCAGCGGGGAATGATTTTTTTTTTAAAGCCTCGGCTCAACGCCCACTCGGGAAGCGAAATCACGACAAACACAATTGTCGAGACGAAAATAATCAAATAAAGGTGACCGCCAGTGACTCAATAAGGTAACCGTGAAGGGAGAGGGCAGTCACGACGCAATCCTCAGGGATAATCACGAGCACATCAAAGCCAGCCGTAGTCACGACTCGCAGTCGAACGGTGTTCGGTCTCTCAATCGCGCGGGGAGCTTGCTGCCATAGACGACCCCTTTGTCATCCTCATCCTCCTGGCCCTGCCCGCAGAGCCCCCGCATTCGGTCGGATGCTCGAATCACCAGCGCGCGCACGGAGGAGCTCAGCTGATTCTGCGCTGGCAGAGTTCGCTTCACGCACTCGGGCAGCCGATTTCGAGGCGTTTCACCGAGTATCTCTGGGGGGTTTTTGTTTTAAAACGTTTTGCTGGCTGGCTGTAAAGGACTTACAGGTAGCCGTTTTTTTTAGTTACTCAATAAGCCATCAGGGGTATATAGCCCTGCCTTGCACCCTGTATCTGCCGGGATAGGCTCCGGTTCACGGCGACCCTGTACAGGACTAAGCGGTTTCTGACAAATGAGATAAGCAATCGTGTTTATTTGCCTTTTATTTGCATGTGCAAAGTTTTTTAAAAGTCTATTTTACACGTAAAACGAAACACGAAAATAAACAAATCAACTTTATGTTAAACCTTCCACATTTTCATAAAGAAGTCGCATTTTCCTTCGAGTTAATACTGCTGCATCCTGTGACTGTCACGTCGATGTGTAGGGCGAATTGAGTAACGGGCACCTTTGAAAAATCCGGCGTTGCACAAGGCTAATTACACAAGATGGGGTTCGGGGAATCGGTCCAGCGGCCGATTATTTAATCTCCCTTTATGCAACAATGGTGACACTGGCCACACAGCGTGCCTCGTTCGGGGCTGAGTCATCCTCGGGGAGGTTACGTAAGCGCAGGTGCAGACACCAGCCGTGACTCGAGTTGTGATCCAGTGGCCAATTCAGGATGCATTCCGACCGCGAGGCCAACACGACCGTGGGGCCAATACGACCGCGGGGCCAATACGACCGCGGGGCCAATGCTCCTAATGGCACCGCATTGAGCGAGTGATGAACATTCCACACCCCTATGACGGGTAGCTGCCGACCCATGCTATCACCGCGGCTGATTTCTCCATACTTGTTGCCGGTTTTTAATGGCCGCTGTCAAGGATGGCCCAGGTTTGTTGGATGCCCGCCAGTGGTGGGGCTATTGGAGCAGAATTTCACGACGCGATGACCTTCTCAATGCCACCGCCTTTAGTCGGAGAGGGTCTATTTGCTTGTAACCTCCCCCAAGACCTGTTCACCAAGACAGACATAGCGCTGGAGTTCGTAGGAACACATAAACTACTCCACCGTAAGGTTGGAATCCATGGAGGAGGAGGCAGGTGAGCGAGTCTGGTGTCTCCAAAGAATGGCAATTATTTGATCAACGCCCCCCATAGCCTGTCAGACCCATCAGAATTTCAACAACCTTCCAACGGAGACATTCTCTGGAGATATTGTACTAACTACAATCTATACAGTGTAACATTACAGTAGATCCAGTTTATAGAACAATAACCTCATCGTTGTGGAAGTGGACACACGTATTTCCTTTCACCATTAACATCCCCAAACACACGCCTACAGGGATCACCCACACAAAGCCATATAACCCAGTTTCACACGGCCTATATATTTACAAAGGTATATAAAATGAATTAACATCGTAAATGCAGCGGTCACCTCGGCGCATTGCTTAGCACCTCCTGCTATGAGATTGACTGCCAGTCACAGTTACCATCGAGCGGTGTGAGTTATATCCGAACTGCAAACGCCTCCTCAAAATCTCATGGGGCTGCACGGAACAGAGTAATGCAACGCATTCATATTTTAACGCGACGGAGAAAATCCCGCGTTAAAGAGGGAGACCACAAGCAAAGATGCGTGAGGAATATAAACAATTCGATTCGGCTGGTAGGAGTACCAAATGAAAAGGCCTTTAATAAAACTTCACCTGCAGAGAGGAATGGAAAAGTACGGACATTCTGAAGAGGACAGCGTTACACAGGATGTGGTGACTGAGCTTGAGTGGCGCACATTTCCTGTGGTTCGTCAGAGTTTGTGGCACCGTCCCATCGGAGTGGCGTTAATATTCTCCAACTGTAGACCACGATGGTAGACTGTCGTAGTAACACCACGTCTGCACCACCTGGGTGCTGAGGAATGCGATACGAGATCACTTTGAAAGCCTCGAGATGAACATGAACAAGAAAACATTTGCAGGGCTTGTCTGCGTAAAATAAACAAATAATTACAGCGGCTCTCGGAATTTAACTATTAATTAGCAATTCAAGGGTTAGGTTGTGATTCATCTGTATTGTCATCACATTGCTAATTAGCCACTAATCACGAAATTAGCCACTCATGTTAATTAATGCAGTCATTTTCCGGTCCACTGCTGTCTGGAAAAATATCAACACAGCCACTCCCTTGATTGTGAACATGGAAAATGAATGCAAGCAGAGGGCAGAGTGCAAAGGGCAGAGTGCAGAGGTTATAGGTTGAACGCACGGGTGACCAAGGGCACCATTATCTGTTCGAGAACTACTCCCTGCTGCAGCAGAGCAGACATAAATAAACACGCTTGGAGCGAGCGTTTAATATCTGTTTACGCTTACAGGCTTGCACGTCCATTTATTTAAAGCCAGTCGTGATGCCACCAGATCGGATGATCGCGCAAAGAACGACATCTAAGGCGAGACTCCTGGCCAACGAGGTGAGACGTGGTTGTTGGTACTGGCAGTACAGCAAGTGGGTTAACAACCACAGTGGGTTTTTCTTTAGATCTCTTCCAACAGAACTGAGGCTTTCTCCCAAAAACAAATCCAATAATGACGTGTGCACACGTGTCGAGCTGCGCTAACAGTTTTACAACTCACCGGCTTTCCTAAACCACCACCAATTAATTCAAATATAATATACCCAAAATATACATTTTATTTCACACCCATTTTTTAGTCTTTTAATTGAGCTCTAATTCCAAAGCTATATTTACGGCGGTTCCGGTAATGAATGTAATAAAAGTAGTGGAGAAACTGTTGCTGCCACAGGTTCGGAAGGATTTACAAAGTAACTGCCGCAGACATCAACCCTTTATCCACGGTTAAAACAAATCACAATAATAACAAGGGGTGCTTGTGAGGCCTATGTCGCTTGACAGCAAATCACACAGCAGGCTCACGTTGAAGAAGGGAAACAGCCAATCGCCCCGAGGATACGAATCACACGCCTCCACTATTAAACTTTAATTATGGTTATTACAGCTCGGGGAATAGCTCAGCCGCTTCACGGCAGCAGAGTTCGGATCCAGGACAAGGTTCGTCACCCAGGCCGCAGCAGTCACACGTCACCGGGCTCCATCGTTGGAATGGTGAAAACAAACCCGTTTGACTCGGCCTTAATGAACGCAGAGGGGGCGCTTCATCAGTTCCCTGCACGACGGTGAGAGCACGGGATGCTGTACAGGGTCGCGGCGAGCCGGAGCCTATCCCGGCAGGCACAGGGCGCAAGGCTGGGATACACCCACAATGGTGAGAGCACGGGGTACTTCCACTTGATGCATTCCTCCATTCACATTTGTCTTCCTACAGTGCACAATTGATTTTCTATACACGGACCCACACGCGCACTCCCTCTGCATGCGGAATGGTATAGAGCTAGGAAAGTGCTACGTAAATTATGTCAGCACGATGTACTTGTTAGCTGGCAACAGCATTCACCCTAGAGGGTGACCGTTCCCCGTCATGGGAATGTGGAACTTCCGTAGCTGGGGACATTTCAGCAGACCATCTTGACTGATGCACTAAAACGCGTGCATATTAATGTGAAACAGAGATCCCCCGAATAGCCTTCAGAGGCTGTCGGGTCACGTGCCATCAGCGAATAGCATCTATACAAGCGGGCGGCACGGTGGCCCAGTGGGTAGTGCTGTCGCCTCACAGCAAGAAGGTCCCGGGTTCGAATCTCTCGGCTCGGGTGCCTTTCTGTGTGGAGTTTGCATGCTCTCCTCGTGTCCGCGTGGGTTTTCGCCGGGCACTCCGGTTTCCTCCCACAATCCAAAAGCATGCTGCTGCATAGGTTAATTGGCTCGCAGGCTAAATTGCCCCGCAGTGCCCGGCGATGGACTGGCGTCCCATCGTGGGTGTATCCCTGCCTTGCGCCCTGTGTCTGCCGGGATAGGCTCCGGCTCACCGTGACCCTGTATAGGACTAAGCGGTTTCAGACAATGAGATGAGAGATGAGATCTATATAAGCTGGCAGAGTGCACCAGTGGGTGGGTGCCAAGCACCACGCGCGGCCGCCTTTGTCTCCCTCGTGGCGATGTTCACAGACTGCACGAGGCTACGCCGATCTAGGGGAAGGGCCAAGGACCAGTTCAGAAATTCGTCACCGGTATTGACCGCGAGTAGGGCTCGAACTCGGGACACCAGCTTCCGCAGCACGGCGCGCTAACCGCTGCACCACCGCTTCCCACTTTGTCAATGACAGATTGCGGCCTTAAAAAAATGGAACATAACAGAGACCCACAGCAGAGCCATGGCAAGTCCGGTCGTAAAGATCTCAGGTTGAAATTGAGATCACCCCGTGGCCCAGGCAAGGCCACAAATGTGGTCAGTACAAACCCAAGTCATTCATCAGATTCATATTGAAGCTGCTGCAGGTTTTATTTAAAAAAAAATATATATGTACGCAATGTCCTATAATTGCCATTGCCAACAATGGCTCGCTCGTATGGGACTTCCGTGGCTGAAATAATAAATGCCGAGTCTGGAGCGTACAGCGTCGCAGCCATTAAAACGCCATCAACGAGCAGTGAATTAGATCGGCAGAGACAAGGTGACCACTTAACAAATATCCCCTTCACCTTGAAGGCCGGCGGCTCACACCGGTAATAAAACACCTGCAGGATCAATGTTCCCCGCCGTAGCACACACTGCACGGCACTCAACCGTGTCGATGTAGGTGGCAGGATGACGTCGCTGCTCCCACGGTGGCAGCCGTGAGCGCCATGGACTTGCAACGCAAAAACAAAAAATTAGTCCGGGTTTCAATCCGCACCCGAGGCAGGTTTGTAAA
>JAZEWT010000018.1:17081531-17093901 GCA_036362905.1 Mordacia mordax | reverse complement strand
GTAAAGACCAATGACGTAGCTACATATGAATCTCTAACGTGGCCAGACACAGACACACACACACAACACTGTACATGGTTTCAAGATAAAGAAGCAAGGCGATGTCCGCTTCATTTACTCATCTCTTCACGTGCATTTTTAAAAAGTATTTCTTACACAACGCATCGGCCGCGCGGCTTTCTGCGAGCTCCCAAATTCATCCGCGGTGATTCAATATGAGTTATATCGCCAGAGGAGGTTTCGGCACACCGTGTTTCATCAGCGACCCGGCTCACTCGAATGAAGGCTGGTGAACTTCTGATCTGACAGCCAAGGATCCCTCCTAGTTATCCACAACAACACTAATGATGATTTGCTTACAAATAGTTTCCAAAGGACCATTTGCCAAGGCACACACACACAATCACGTGAGATAACTGACAACAGGCCTTGCGGTTTCATGTTTACTTCCCACTTTGCAATGCCGTTTCTCAAATGAACTCTTGTTAAGTGGTTACTAACTTATAACACGTGGCTACGAGTGGTTTGCTCAGATCAACTCAACCCGTTGCTCCTCTGTGGTTATTAACACAGCGCTGCTTTGTGGGAGTCAACAGCGGTTGTGCAGGGAATGTGGATTTCAATCAGCGTCTCCCTCCTCCCACATAGGCAACGAAGGCCCATTACGTCAACCACTGGGTGGTTATGCAGCGGTAATATCTGCGTTCAGAGAATGAATGCCCTGCTCGAGGTGGTTTGATTTGGGCCTCGGGCGCCTTTCTGTGTGGAGTTTCTATGTTTTTCCCCTATTCTGCGTGGCTTTCCTACAGATTTTCCCGTTTCCTCCCACGGCGAAAAAAAAAACCTCATTAACTGGCCTTGCTGCACCTGGCTTCGAAAAATCTTCGACATCACACGAATACCATGCAGCCACGTGGCATTATAAATGTAACTTTGAGTGCCCACATTCCGCAGAAGGGCACCGAAGAAGCTTAGCCTGGAGTCAGACTCTCTCCGCGCAGTGTGGGCTTGCTGCTCCGACAAGAGGCCCATTACTCTCGTCACAGTCCTGACTACGCTGGCACCTTTTTGCGATTTCCTGTGCCGCTTAGCTCTCCAGCGGTCCCGCCATTCACACGGTTAAGAGGGGACAAAAACGATGGGGACGTGGCCCCTTTTTACTCGGGTGGTCACCACAGTACACACCCCGATAAATAACAGCGCCGACACAGCCCTGGGAAACCCAATCTCCGGGCCGGCTTTGCGGGTGGGAGCCGAGCGCCTCTGGAGAGGGCGTGGTGGGCAAATGATGCCGCGTTAAGTGGCGTACGAATGTTTCCCCGCGGAGCCCGGGGCGGGCGGGCGTGCGGACACGCACGCGTCGGTGGGAGATGCGGGCAGGCCTCGAGTAGGGGCCGGCGTCTCGGAGGAGGAGGGGAGCAAGGGGGATTAAGAGCAGCACCAGACCCAGGCACCCTCTCATTTCCCCTAATGGTAATGCTGGTGACCACCATTACCAAGTTGTCATTTTGGGTTAAGCCGACCCGATTAAGGGGTCCAGAACGGTTTCGGGTTGCAATGCTGACACCGGCAGTTTTCCATTCGCTGGCAGGAGTCGGGGAACTGGACTCAGGGGACTGGTATCGTAGCGTGGTACGTGGGACCACTACGACCTGGCTGTTGGAATCGCCAAAGAATATTAAAACCCAGCATCACCGATGTCTGCGATTCGGGCCCAAAGTATGAAAAGGCTAAGGCGTGCTTGACAAATGAGTGCCCAAAGCAGAGCAGACCGGTTCATACCAGTGGCATTGGATGCTAAGTCTGGCCCGTCTCCGCCTCCAAACAATTGCGCAACCTCTGCATCGAGTTGTACATCTTGTTCCAGGCTGTGTGCAGTAAAAAAAAGAAAACGGGCCGTTGCACACACAGCTTTACAGGAATGTATATGACCGTCAAGCAGTGACCCGCGCGGAGTAGACGATACTCGGCGTTACAATAGCCACGCGAATTGCACTGACGTCGGGAGTTGGAAACGCGACTGGCATCGGAGGGAGGTCATTTCGCTGTGGACCGGTTTGACCGTGGAGAATCTGATCGGCGGAAAGGCTCAGATATGCGGAGATTTTATCGCGGATTTACGAGACGCTCGTTCGTCACGACAGTTCATAAAATAACGGGTGACTTGACAGTCCTTTGTCAATCAACTGCAAAGGCCACAACTAACGATTGGGGGGGGGGGGGTTGTAAGCCATACTTCACCACAGTGGTCACCGTTAGCTATTGAGAGTAACTGTGGGCAGGTGGGGTGGGAGGACTGCTCCAGTAATTCATCACCAGGAATCGAACTCGGGTTACCGGGTTAACCATGGACTTCAGGAGCCCGGTGACACGCGCTAAGAGACATTCATTAACGGCAGTGACCTGGGGGATTGTCGTAGAATCCCCAGCATTGTTTCTGCACTGTATGATCACTGTACCGTATTTACGCTCCCAGCCGAGCGGAGAGAAGCGGGGGCGAAACGAGATTAAAATCTGAGAAAATAACCACAATACGATCACAACCGCCACCCCCAAAATTATCAACAACATCGTGACAATGCAGTACATTATTGGGAATTGAGACGAACTCTATTGCATTTGCATTGCCATGGTAACTCCGGTGAGAGATGTCGTTAACAACATTAACAAAACCCACCGTATAGTCGAAACATTTCTTAGAGTTACTTGAGAGAAATTATTCGCTCACTCAGGACGCAGCGAGTGGTAACAGAGTGGTAACGTAGCGAGTGGTAACGCGTGGCCCGCATATTACCGCTGTTCCACCTTGCCGCCCTTCACGAGGCCTGTTAACCAAATATTAAACATTAGTCAAGTGAACGCTGTGAGGCGTTGCTGGAAAAACACAAACGGAATTTCGTACAGTGTTCAAATAGTTTGAAGTCTCAGAAAATGTGAGTTTTAATTTTTTCCCACTACTGCCTGTTATGAAAACGTGCGTATTTGTTTGCTGTTCAAGTGCCCCGTCTGTGCTCTACGGGTTAACCGAGGTCAAGAGTGCCGGGTGACCGCGGCTCTTCGTACCAAGATGAAAATAAAACGACGGCGCGTACGGGAACGGGAGACGCAGCTGCGTTTGAGTGACGCAGCGGTGATGCACACAAGCAACGCGGCAGTTCATTTAAACGCGCCACGTTTGGGGACCGCGTGACCAAGACGGCCTCGAATAACGCGATGCCCGGGCAAAGCTGTTTTGCGCCCCAGGAGGGGTTTCCATAGGAAGCCACTTCCTCGGTTAAGTGTTTGGAAAACGCCCTTACAAACGGGGCAACTGTTACGTCGGGGCGGCGCGGTGGCGCAGCGAGCAGCGCTGCTGCCTCGCAGCAAGATGCGCCCGGGTTCAGTTCCTGGCTCGGGTGCCTTTGTGTGTGCAGTTTGCTTGTTAATCCCCTTGTCCGCGTGGGTTTTCGCCAGCTCCTCCGGTTTTCTCCTAGCACCCAAAGACACGCTGCTGCCTAATTGTCCAGCTGAGTAAACGGACCCAACAATTGTGCCCTGCGATGCACTCGCGTCATATCCTGGGTATAGCCCCCGCCTTGTGCTCTGTGTCTGCAGGGATAGGCTTTGACCCTCCTCACCCTGTACATGATTAAGCATGTAACTATACTGTATTGTCAAGCCATGAATATACACACAAAAAATACCGCTACTGCTATTATTATCATTTAGCATTGCAGCTAAACAGTCGGTAATGGTATTTTAATAATTTGGTGCGGCAAGATTTTACACACGCCGCCCTCCCTGCTGATGAGCCTTGGGAAAGTCAAAATCGGGGCCTGGCTGCATTATTTAATAAACACACGGCGGTGGGAGGCTTGCAGCGCCACGAAGATTAAACGTAAGCTTCCTTTCATGAACGATCACGCTGACGATGCCGCGCGTGATTTAAGCCACCCCAGCTCCCGCGTCTGACTTCCGATCTAACTCGATTCAGAGCCGCGGCGCGGGCGCACGCAGTGACCACCAGGCCGAGATGGAGGCTGGCGGAGGCGTTAAGCGGGAGAGGTCGAGGAGGAGGAGGAGGCAAGTCGATCGAGCCAGCCGGGTGGATGTTTGTTGTGGTCCGCGTCGGGCGGCTTGGCTTGGGGCACGCGGGGAAAGCATCACCCCAGCGAAGCCTGGCCCTGACAACCCACGCACGCGGCTCGTAACTCCCAGGGCGGCCGCATTGTTCCACATGGAGACCGGCTGATAAGCCGCAGAAACCGCAAACTCGCGACCGCCCCTCTCCTCCTTTGGCCCCCCTCCCAGCCGCGGCCCCAACAAACTCTGTCGGCTTGGTCCGTGCGCGCGTCCTCTGCGCGTCGTGTGTTGCTTCCGTCGCTGTTTAATGCGGTTGGGTAACCCTAGCAGTCGCAGTGCCGGTCACTGCCTCTCGTGTCCATGGCTCGACGCCAACGATGGGTCATGAAATATACACCCGAGCCATTACCGAAGCGCTCTGCTATGGGGCAGATGCCCAAGAAGCTACGGCACAAGGTCGTAAACATGTTTTGACAAAAGGGGCAGCTTTTGTCAAAGCGTCAGAAAAAATAAACGGTGAAATGGCTCCTATTTCCAGGAATTTCAGTGGTTTATTTTTTTTTAATCTATCGAACGACGAACGATTTCCGACCAACAAAAAAATCAGGGCCATACACGAGGGAACTCGCAGGGTTGCAGCTGTATCACAGCTAAATTAATTTAAATTTACCCGAGACAAAGAGTACACAAAGCTTCTCCTGTCAGACCATTACAGATGTCCCCTATAACAATCACATTTACCCAATTCTTCATACGCATACACGGTAATGCACCTCAAGGGGCCTTCAAGCTGATTAAACAAGGGCAATGAATTGACTTATACGCACGCGGAACGGCACTGACGCAAGGGCGGCTTACGAAGGCGTTTACTCGGCTTTAAAACATCTTTAATGATGAAGCAGGGCGTCGCGTTTGAAGCAAGCGCAGGTGCCCAGCAACGCGGCTCTCGAGTGAACCGCGTCATGCCACCTTGAGTCAGACACGGCGCGTCAAAAACCTCCACGTGGTCAAGCGAGCCACGCACAAGCCCTCACCTCCCTGCCCCGTGAGCAGAGGCGGACATTTGTCCAAGGACTACGGTGTCGCGAGAGGGATGGCAGCGGAAGGATCGAGAGGTTGCGACGAGCGCATTTCGGTCCGGTGGAGTGGGGAAGTCACGTGTCAAATGTCTTATCGGACAAGTGGATCCGCAACAGTGTTCGTACAAGGAAATACTGGCTTCCACGCTGACTCAGCTCATTGTCAGAAAGCGCTTCGTCCTGTACAGGGTCGCGGTGATCCGGAGCCTATCCCGGCAGACACAGGGCGCAAGGCAGGGATATACCCACGGTTGGACGCCAGTCCATCACCGGGCACTGAGGGCAGTTTAGTCTGCAAGCCAATTTAACCTATGCGGCAGCATGTTTTTTTGGACTGTGGGAGGAAACCGGAGTGCCCGGCGAAAACCCACGCGGACACGGGGAGAGAATATGCAAACTCCACACAGAAAGCAACACCCGAGCCGAGATTCGAACCCGGGACCTTCTTGCTGTGAGGAGGCGACAGCGCTACCCACTGGGCCACCGCGCCACCCTCCCACACAGACTCACGGGAACCTTAACGACATCGTTAACACTGACAATCATGGTATTTCGTGACGATCACATATCCAGTTATATCGCTTGGGTTAGACTCCACACACGCATTGCTTTATAAAAATATCAGGTATTAAGAGAATTACTTGGGTGTCATAAGACATGTGTGCTGTACGGACAGCCTGGAAGCGGCTATGAGCCGTCAGTGTGTGCATCAAGGCCAAATAAGGAGACAGCCGCAGTGAGATTGTTGAATTACCCAGCAACCATGGCTGGAAACGTGCCAAAGCCAGATGCCTCTGGCCTCTCGAGAGAGATCCCTCAGAGACTAAACTGCCTCCAGGTATAACTTGCCATATGGATTGTATATTTAATAAGCAGTACTGTGTGCTGCGCAGGTCTAACAGGCTTCGTGCATAGTGTACAGAGTGTGTATACAGCGTGCATAGTCTCTAAATGGCATGATTAGTGTGTGTGTGTGTATATAGTGTGTATACAGCGTACATAATCTGTAAATGGCATGATTAGTGTGTGTGTATACAGCGTGCAGCGTGTGTATATCCTTAAGGCATTGAAGCCCTTTGGCGAGGGCTGTTGATGCGGTTCACTGTTGTTGTGCCGGGATGATGGCTCGCTGCCGACCTGTGCCTGCTCAGGAACACTTGTTCTTTCCTTCCTTTGTTGAACAATTTATTTTTATCTCTTATTTTACGTCCTTTTCGAAGTTAAAGCCACGATTTGACTTTCAAATTAACTGCTCTGTTGTTGTTGTTGACATGCCGTTCTCTCCACGGCTCAGATTTGTAACACAAAAAAAATGTTACCTTTCTTGCTTTTCCGTTCGTGTCCGTTGTTCCTGACATTCCGTTCTCGCCACAGCTCTGTGCAGCGCTTTGTGACCCTCGGGTGAAAAGCGCTCTAGAAGTGCAATGATTATTAAACGGCGTGATGACTGTGTGTATGTAGTGTGTGTATAGTGTGTGTATATGGTGTGTCGAGTTTGTGTGTGTACACCGCGTTTGTGTAAGAGTGTGTATATTCCAGTTGTGTTGTGTATATTATCTCAGTGAGCCAACATGCGCCACACCACCTTTAAACCAATGGGACGCTAATGTCCGTCCGCAAACCTTGAGAGAGTGATAAAAAAAAGTCCCCATTATTAATAATAATTGCATTAGTAGAGCGCTTTTCACCCGAGGGTCACAAAGCGCTGCACAGAGCTGCGGAGAGAACAGCACGTCAACAACAACATGATGTGGGAGCAGTCTTAGTACTCATGTACGCTTGTCACGGCTCAGAGCATCAGAACTGCTCTACAACGGTGTCCTTGCAGGACAGTCGTGTCGAGTGTTCCTTCATCCTGCGCGACGTTTTGCCTCCCACGCACGACGCAGGCCCTCCAAGGACGTGGGGCCATTCCAAAAGAGCGGCCTCCACGGAACATTCTTTGCACAGGGAACGAGCAAACGGAGCGTTCCCACAAAGCGGTGCTCAGTTTACTGACCCAGAGCAATGATGAGCACAGTCAAAGCCCAGACAGGAGCACAACTGCTTGGTGATTGCTCTGCCATTGTTTTAGAAACACAGCTTGCCGAGCGAAGGCCCAAAGAAGCCAAGCGCCTAGCGACCGGTAACAAACAGCGCCGTTAAGCGCGTGCAGCGAACGAACGGAGGAGCACGCGTGCTCCGGTAAGCGAGGTCCCCGCGAGCGCCGAGCAACGGCGGAGCGCGACGCCGCTGAACAGCGCGGTCGCGACGCGACATCGGGTCGCGTCGCGACCGCGCGCGCGCGGTGCCGCACGCGTGTAACAAAGACACGGAGACGCACGGAGGCCGCGCCCGCGTTCAACGACGACCTTCGGTTCACGCTGTCATCCGTCGCATTTTGGTACCACAACAAACCGTCTCATTAGCTCGGCTGCCGCGATCAAACGCGGCGCGACAGAAGCAATTACGATTAAAAACAAAGCTGCACGGGCGGCGCGGTGGCCCAGTGGTTAGCGCTGACGACTCACAGCAAGAAGGTCCCGGGTTCGAATCTCTCGGCTCGGGTGCCTTTCTGTGTGGAGTTTGCATGATCTCCCCGTGTCCGCGTGGGTTTTCGCCGGGTACTCCGGTTTCCTCCCACAGTCCAAAAGCATGCTCCTGGATAGGTTGATTGGCTCGCAGACTAAAATTATCCCGCAATGCCCGGCGATGGACTGGCGTCCCGTCGTCGGGTGTATTCCTGCCTTACGCCCTGTGTTTCCGGGATAGGCTCCGGCTCACCGTGACCCTATATAGGATTAAGCGGTTTCAGATAATGAGATGAGACACAAAGCTGCACACGCAACGTGTGCGCTGCAACCTCGGTCTTGTCTACAATTGAACGCAGATGGCCCGAGGTTAGAGTCGAGGTTTGCCAACTGCCCCGAATTTGCCAGGGAGTCGTTCGGAATCAGCAATGAGTGACGATGAATAAAGTGATTATAAATAAAGCGCCTGAGGATGCCTCGAACATACGCGGTGAAACGTCGCGAGGAGAGGAAGCGATCGACGCGGCTGTCCCGAGACAGCAGCTTTTCGAAGCAGTCATCATGCATCGAGCCGTGAAAACCTACATCATTAGACGCCTTGCTTGTTGAAGATCTTATTTTATTGCTGATTTTATGTCCTTCGATAATTCATCGCAACTGTTTGACGTTCAGTTGAATTGTCCTGATGTTGTTTTTCTTTTCTAAGAAAAAGCTGAACCTACCTTCTGGCAATAGTGCGTGTTAAGATCTTAAAACACCTACTGGACACCTTTGGTGAAGTGTCAAGCTCACGAAAAACACAAACGTTGATGGGAAGAAATGCAAACAAAATGCTTTGATAATGTATGCATCTCATCTCATCTCTCATCTCATTATCTGAAACCGCTTTATCCTATATAGGGTCACGGTGAAGCCGGAGCGTATCCCGGAAACATAGGGCGTAAGGCAGGAATACACCCGACGACGGGACGCCGGTCCATCGCCGATGTATGCATTGTTCTTGAAACTGAGTGGCCCCCACCAGAGACCGCTTTCTTTACAGCCTGGCCAAATGTTGCCAAAATACAATCAGCTCAGGACGAGGCAATATCAATGCATTAATAGCTCGCGTCAAGCAGCTTAGGCTATGGGTACCTTTATAATCGAGTTGATATATAATAAGGAACATTTCCCACAAATCGCTTAATTCAGAGTTGGCAAGGCTCATCAAATGGCGCGCGTACAAACACGCAGGCACAACTTCCCCGTACAGCCTTAACAGTCGGAGGGGTCCAAGCGCCGGCTCCTGCGCGCGTCACCGTGCGTTCGTGCGTGCGCACGGTGACGCGCACGGGAGACGGATCGATATCGCGCGGTGCGGTCCCCGTACGCGCAGCGCCGCCGGCGCGACTCGGCGCGACTCGGCGCGACTCGGCGCGACTCGGCGCGTGGGCCACCGTGCGGGCGTTCAACTCGCTCGCGGGCACTCGACGGTGGGGGCAAGCGTGGGGCCAGCCAGGCAATTGGCGGTGGCCCACCCACGGGGTAGCAGGAGGGGCCCCACGGCTAGCAGTTTGGCGGAGTTACGTTTGGCACACAGACCGTTCCGCAGCAGTTTCACAGTTGATCAGTCAAGTACGCGACAATGCTTGTTTAATGCTTGGCACTCTGTTAAAGTAAAACTGTTAAATCCAAGATTAAAATTGACGCCCATTATTGCAACATTCATTGGGAGGATTCGGTGCTTTTTTAATTAGTGTGCGAGAGGATCGTCATTGAAGTTTGCCTGGGGCCCCGGAATCACTAAGACCACATCCCCTGGTTGCACTTTGCGTGCCGTATCCAGGTGGCGTAGCGCTGCTGCCTCACAGCAAGAAGCGCCTGGGTTCGAGTCCTGTCTCGGGTGCCTGTGTGGAGTTTGCGTTTCCTCCCCATGTGGAGGCAATCTCGGTTATCGTGAGTCTATACTTCACCGCTATGGTGAATGGGGGGGGGGGGCCCAGGACGTTGACCGTGGTAGGATTTGAACCGGGTCACTGGGTGAACCACGACACTGCCTTCTCCATTCCTGTACATCACCGTTGTCTTAAAAATATATTGTTAAGCACATAAATGTAACTGTACATTTGTCACTGTATTCAATTTCCAACAGCTGAACCGATTTTGTAAAGCTCAGTGTGGATGGAATTGAATTCCACTTCGGTTTCCCGTTTTTAGAGTCTGCTTGTCGAGGACCCCAAGATTTGCAGCCAATTCTGGTCAAGTGCTTGTGGCTCAAGAGCAAGATTGGGCAGAGAAATACATTTAAACCTGAATAATAGAATTAATAATGGCAATTACAGAGCCCTCGACGATTTAAACTAATATTAAAAAGGTAGCACGATTTTCCTCTTGTATTCCGCACCGCGAGGCCCAAAGGGGGTTTCCCAAGGCCGAGTTATTAATATTGCTGCGGCGTAATGGTCGAACGCTCCCTCTCGCTCATTCGAGATGGTGGAACGCGGCGGAGGGTAGAGAGAAGGTTCACTCAACACGGCTCTCGGGAAAGAGCAGCTGGGGAGAGAAAATCGCAATTATTTGTCAAATACCGCGCAGTGATTGACCCGGAATCGGTTTAAAAGTCAAGTCTTTAATCTCAATTTATCCGGGCCCGAATTTGGCCGGTGCGCCCGGGCTCAGCGAAACTCACATGGTCGGGTTTTTTAATCGCATCACGAGGCTTTCATTAAACAATAACGCAAGCCTGGAACGTCACACGATTCGGTTATAAATCTGCGAGGCCGGTCTCACGGCCATTTCATTTTACCAACTCGTCGCTGTAGCGTCGTGCGTGCGTGTGCGTGCGTGTGTGCGTGTGCGTGCGCGCGCGCGGGGGAAACCCATACACGGCCCCTTTAGGGGAGCTGCTCAGTTTTTAATAGCAACAGTGCAAAGCTAAGAATAATGATTCAGTGATGCAGAGCGGATATGCAAATGGCACTTGGCCAACGAGACATCTTATGAATTCTAATTCCCAGAGCTAAGGCATGACCGTACAGTAGTTTACAGTTATTTATTTTTTTACTTCAATTAATGGTCTCTTATTTAATCTGGTGATGGCTAAATGAGACTCATTGCCTCTCTCACAAGGCCGGCTGTCATATGGAAGCAATTATTGCTTTGTTTGGTGTATAATATTTTCCTGGAGATTTTGACCGCGGTTGAAACGGCTGTCGCTCACAGGATTCTAAAAATCGAGATCACGCCGGACAGCGTGGCCTTCAGGACAGCAGCCCAAGGAAAGTGCCATGACGCGTGGTTTCACCCAAAACCCAAGCGTGGCGCAAACAAGCGACAGAAAGTAATCGGGCAGCCCAGCCGCCGTGTTGTGTTAAGGTATAGCGTATGCCGTTTGTGTGGACGTATCGGTGACACAATCCACGCGATGGCTGCCAGACACACGTCGGCACAGCGCGGCGAAAGAGTATCAGGCGATGTCATTTAAAAAAATATAATAGCTACGCGGAGACGTTGCCCTGCAGCAAACCGGCGCAGCACCGGGCTAGCAACCGGCATTAGTTGCCCTGGCTCTCCTTTATAGACGGCGGCAGTGAATTGAATATTAGCACAATTACGTACCTGCGACTATTTCGCCAGGACAAGGCAACACTGGTGGCTCGTGAAGAGGGCTCTGCTTGGTGTTTGAACGTCGATGGTGGCATCGTCGGTAAATTTGAAACACGAGCAGTCGATGCGCCATCATCGGGTGATGGTAAAGCAAGCGACGTGTGTGGACTATGCCAACACGGTACGCGCGCAGACCTTTACACTCGCTCGAATGTTTGTGGACATGCAGACTTTAACCAACACACGAGATTAGAGAAAACCACAATAAAATTGTTTTAAGGGTATCAGCATATTGTACATCTCTCCGACTGGGGGAAATATATACATGATCAGCAAGTCAACATCTGCACTCAGACTCATGAACAGGACCCACAATCCGCCCATATTTACACTGCTGACCAATTCTCTTTGGGGCAATTGGTTATTACATTACCCACCAAGGATGGACAGTGGCAGTAAACATCGCCCGTTAAATCACACCCAGCCCTAATGGGCTAAATAGGACTTCGAACCGACTGCAGCCCGTGCTCAAAATGGCTCAACAGAATGATCCCCCGTATAACCTTAAACTATGGGCAGCAAGTACTATGAAGCCAGCATCTACAAAGGCTGACCAGACGTACGATGGTTGGTGCGTTGCCAGCACCACGCTCAGCTGCCTTTGTCTGCCCGAGTGGCAATGTGTACACACGGCACAAGGTAATTATTTGAGACCCGAATCAACTCGACAAAAGCCTCACAACTGTCCATCGAGAGACCAAATTCCCACACGACCATTCGGGCTAGCCAAAAACAGCAGCGCGCTGGTCCAGCGGATTCTTCAGTGTCACCACTGTGTTTATTGGAAAGCGCATTCTTTCCTTATTTGAGCTACAAAATCAAACATCTCCCTCTTTGGATTTCATAGACCGCGTGAGTGATCGCATTTTGAAAACACAACAACCTCGGGAATGACTTGCGTGTGCAGCACCGGGCAAGCTGGCCCACACCCACTCCAAAGCAACGACTCTCATTGGCTGCATCGGGTCAAGGTAACCTCCACCACCACTCCGCGTGTGCGGTTTGGCCCCCAAATATATGTACCTTGAGAAAGCCTCTCATCTCATCTCATTATCTGAAACCGCTTAATCCTAT
>JAZEWT010000018.1:17039244-17053167 GCA_036362905.1 Mordacia mordax | reverse complement strand
CCTTTCCCTAGGACCGCTCCTCTACAGGCACATTCGAAGGTCATGCAAATGTTACCGCGGGCTTGCAGGCCGCGGTTTAGCGCGGCGCGCGCTATTGCGACCGCGTCGGGGCACGTCGAGGTTAGGGAGTGACGTTACATACGTGATTCACGCGTCACCACGGGGCTCGTCCAGCAGAGCCAGTGCGCAAAATAGCCGTGCCCCAGCTGAGGAGTGGCTTGCTCGCCACGTCGAGCGGATGTTAGTCGGCGGAGACGCTTCCTGCGCGGGGTTCGAGCGCGCGCTCTCCGTTTGGTCGCCGCGCTCCGTCCGTCGTCACAAGGGTGTTTGCAACAACAACGATAAAACGAAAAATACCGACGCCGTACGGCAAAGCGTTGCGGGGAAATGTAAACGCTGCCACCTCGCAATCCGAACCATGGTGTGCCGGGAACTCGTCTCCGACGTACAAGTTCGTGCATCGCTAGCAGCCTTGTCACTGCTTTTACCAACGGACTCAAAACACTTTGCTTCAGCTGGCCATACCCGCTGAGCCGTGTCAGCTCTGTGACAAGGGCGACCAGGGTGCCAGTGTTGCGCGGTCTTGACACTTGTGCATCACAGTGAGGAGCACCTGGGTTCCGATTCCTGGCTCCGGAACCTCTCTGTGCAGAATTTGTATTCTCTCCCTCTTGTTTTGCATTAGTTTCCTCCCAGTCCTCTGGTTTCGTCCCTTAGCTAAAACAAAACGTTAGCGCCTGTGTTTGCGAAGCATCCACAGGACCCTCTTAAAAATTGTGTTTCGGTTCTTTAAATAATTCATCATTATTGCTTAACATGTAATTATTATTCAGTTGGAATAATACCGTAGAATTACTCGGGGTATTTTAGTTTCTTCCTGCATCATTTACTTTTTATGCGGAACCGAGAATTGATTTGCGCCGTTCTAATTTGTGGGTTTTACCGAGATGTTTGGGTTCAAATGTGCGGCTTCCATTTCCGGTGACACCAGCGGGCGCTCTGGTATCGCGTTGGGAGAGTGTAACGAAGTAGGAATTGATTAAGTAATTTAAAAAGTTTTTACATGGTAGCACATAATGGACACGGTCGAAACGATTATTTAATAGTGCAAACAATAACGACTACTCTTTGTACACTAAAGCAACATATGTTCATTAAAACAATGTTCTGTAGAAAGGATTAATGCAGAATTCAAAAGTGAAATACCTCTAATGACCGAAAGAGTAAGGTCCTAGATACAGGCACCTGAATTGAGGTTCCTCTGCAGAGTTGCTGGGCTAAGCCTTGGAAATTGAGTGATGAGCTCAGTGAGCTGGGAAGATCTTAGAATGGAACCACTGCTCCTCCACATTGAGAGAGTCCGTTGACGTGGTTCAGGCATCTGATAAAGATGCCTCCTGTGCACCTCCCTCTGGAGGTGTACTGGGCATGGCCAATGGAAAAGAAATCCCGGGGTAGACCCAGGATCCGTTGGAGGGATTATATCTCTCAGATGACCTGGGAACACCTTGGAATCAGTTTGAAAGAGGTGGAGGATGGTTGCTCGTGAATAAGACGTGCGCGCTGCTGTATTGAGCTTGTTGCCTCCATAACCCTGTCCCGGACAAGCGAGACGATGGATGGATGGTAAAGCCAAAGAATGTTTACGGTGCAGTTTTCCATCTCTGGGCGAGAAGATGACCTCCACAGCCACCGGCGTCTCTGCGAACTCGCCGGCTGCGTGCACTCTGGTCACGTTTCATTTCGTCCCGGTGACGCATCGCGCGGTGACCGTGGGTTCGCTCGGCGACGTGCGCGCCCCGCGAGCTGACCGTGGCCCCCGTCTCTGTCCGCAGGCGGCGATCGGCTCCGGCAGCACCAGGAGAACAGCGCCACGCGCTCCAAGGTGGAGCACCTGCAGCTGCTGATGCGGCAGCGCAAGCTGCGGCGCAAGCAGCGCAGGGACTCGCGGGCCCCCTACCCGGGGGCCGGGGCCGCCGGGGGCCTCGACGGGGCTGCGCGCGCGGGGTGGGGCGCGGCCGGATGCGGGGGCCGCCCGGGGGCCGCCGGGCCGGCCGGGGGGCAGCGGAAGGCCGGGCGCGTGGGCAGCGACAACAGCGTGCCGAGCGACGCGTCGGGCCTGGACCTGGAGCTGGACGATCAGGCCGTGGTGGAGAACGGCGCGAGCGGCGGCGGCTGGGCCAACTCCGCCGAGATGGAGCCCGAGTACGTGGTGGCGTGAGGCGGAGGGGAGCGCGGCGGCGGCGGCAGCGGCGGCGGCGGCGGCCGAGGCGGAATTGAAAGGAATCGACGGCAGCCGAGCCGGCGGCGGCGGCAAAGGAAGCTCGACACACGGCCGCTTGTTTAGCGGAGAAGATAATTGGGGCTGATTTTTGGAAGTGAAATTGGCAGAGGCGTGGGTTGAATTTGAGGGCGACGTGAGCCAGGATGCCAGCGAGCCTGACGGTGTATTTTTGTTTTCCCCTGCGCTGTCACGTCTGCGAGTCGTGGCTGCGGCACGCGTGTTCGAGTGGCAGGAAAAGGTGCCATTGATTTGATTGTTGTTCCGTGGGGTAAAAATGATTTCTTGTTGCTTTGGTGTCAGGCCTCAGCCAATTTGGTTCCGTGCTGCTGCAGCTGCTACTGCAGCAGCAGCTGCTGCTGCAGCTGCTGCCGCAGCCGCTGCTGATGTGGCGGGGGTTCCGTGAGAGGGGTGCGATCTCTACTGCGAGGCGCAGCGAGCAGAGCGAGCAGAGAGAGAGAGAGATAGGTCCCACATGGGCACAATAATAAAAAAACGTGGCTGCTCCAGCTTGACTTTGGTCTCAGCTCACAGGGTGCACTGAGAATAACAACAACAAAAAAGATTCCCATTTCGTTAAGCAAGTTTAGGGTAAAGAGGGAGGCATTGCAGTTGTGTTGGTTGATTAACTTGAGGTATCTGATCGAGGTGCGTTCGTGTCAGTTAAAAATTGGCGACTGAAACGGAGCGAATATATTGGGATGGGTGGGTGTACTGATGCTATGGGAGGGTGTGTGCGCACGTGTGTTTTGTAATGCCTCTCGTGACAACGCGAAATGTTGGCCGACTTAAGAGATGATTTCCTGAACGCAATGTTTTTTGCAACATGTTAATTAAAAAAAACATGTTTGAGATAATTGAATTATTCAGAAAATCCACTATTAACATAAATGCATGTTTTAACATAATTGATGGTTACAAAGGCAATCCTCTGCAGAAATGAACTCGAGTGTTAAAAGCCTTGTTGTGTTTGACTCAATAATAAACGTGTGACGTTAATCGTGCTGCACAACGGATGATAGATGTTAACGCTCGTGTCATCGTGACTAAGTCGTGAACGTTTCGACCAAGAAGGCTTCCTTTCTGATTCCCGTGGAACCCAAGCGCGAGCCGTGCGTCCGAAGACGGGAGCGCGGGACGGCGAGAGAACGACGCAGACGAGAATATCTACGCAAAACAAAAACGACGACGACGACGACCTGGGCAAAGGGCGACCGAGAGCCTCTGTGCCATCGTCCGTCGTCATCATGGCGTCACATCGTGACGCGATCGCCGCTCTGTGAAACGGACCCGCGAGCGAGCGAGCGAGCCGAGCGTTTGAGAGACAGCGCCCGATCATTAACAGACGCATGACAGAAACCAACGTTCAAATGCTTGAAGAAATGTGATACCGACGTGAAACTTGTAACCGACCTGAGGACAAGTGGTATTAACTTTGCTCAGGATTGACGAAATCTCTTCCGTTCTGTCAGCATCTCATCCGAGAGCGTCGCGTCTCGGAAACACCGACAAAGCACCGGCGAGAAAGAGAAACTCCGACTCGACGCCGTCGGCTTGGTGCGACATCATCACGACGAGTTATACACCGCGCGCGGGCAGAAATGAATAAGATAAAAAAAATACTATCGTCCGCCACAAGATTTCCGTCACCTGCCGCTGTACTGCGCAGGACGTTTTGTTCAGATCACCCGCATCGTGTGTTGAAAAATAATAATAATAATAATACCAATAACAATAATAACTAAAATAATATTGTGCTGAATGCCGTAGATATTGGGTGACTTTGCGCGGTAGTGATTTGCTAAGTGTACGTATAGGAAATTGTGTACTATTAGTTTACGTTGCAGCCTGTATAAAACTTTTAGGGAGGCTGGGCTGTGTCAAACAGTAACGCAAGTTGCAAACCGTTTCCTTTCTGTCGAAACCATTTGTTTCTATTCTATATTCAGGTATTGTGTTGTTATTTTGTTCTATGCTAGCGCTGCGCTATTAAGCACCAACATTATTGTACTTTGTTCCCCTTGCTCTTTGTTTGTTACAGACTAAGCACCCCCGCATATGCCTCAAAGTTGGAAAATTGCCTTTTCCATTCAGTTTTTGTTTTTTTTACAGCAGCAACGAAAGATAAATTTAAATGCGTCTCTCGCAAACTCGCACAATTCGCGCGCGCGCCCCCGGCACAATCTCGCCCGCTCGGCAGAAAATGTTTATTTTCGATTTTTTAAATGAAGTTGCAAAAAAAAATTTAATTTTAAAAGCACGCAATCGAGAGAAGAGAGAGAAAGGAAATAACTAACGGCGCATTTCAAATTACTTCCAAACGTGGGCGTCAGCGCATGGACAATTCCCACTCTCGTCCAACTACCAAGCGTACTTATTTATGCAGCCACAAATGTTTCATTCGCGTTCCCCAATTCCCTCGATCGCAAGCGCGCTCTCGCAGGCAATGCAGCGACAGCTATAGAGTCGTGCGATGTCGTCGCGACTGCTCTGTGAGATGGCGTTGCTGCGATTCTGCCGGTGCAGAAGTTCCACCACCACCACCACCACCACCACCCCCCCCACACACGCTGCGTAAATCAGAAGTTCGGCAGGCCTTTGTGGGTTGGTGGTCTATCTCTTGAAAAGCCTCTCTTAATGTTGCAATATGTACGCCACAGTAATATTGATGACAGTATCCACGCTAATAGCATTAGTCTTTCCAAATCACAGGTCCCCCCCTACCCCCCACCCCCCGCTCCCCGCTCCCCGCTCCCCTTGTGGTCTGATGCCCGTGTAATGTACATTTTAAAAATCTTATTCACTTGTATCAAGCTCATGTACTTGTACTGAAATGAATATGCTCTTGGGTAAGTGTGTGTCTGAGTATGACCTGCACGTGAAAAAAAGCACAGAAGTGCCATTTCTCTCCTCTCATGTACTCGTTTTTAAGGGTTGTGTATATATATGAACACACTTATAGGTCATCACCAGTTTGTCAAGGCCTTACAGAGTCTGTGGGTTAAGTTAAACACCGCCTCCCTCAACTGTGTGTTCTGCCAATGATGTGCGTTCTGTAGCCGTTTATTTTACCTCCGAAGACTGGGAAACACGACATCAAGCCATGCAGCGAATGCATCCTCGAAGCGCGGAGCAATGTGTTGACCGCGCGGAGCAATGTGTTGGCCGCGCGGAGCGATGTGTTGACCACGCGGAGCAATGTGGTGGCCGCGTGGAGCGATGTGTTGACCGCGCGGAGCGATGTGTTGACCGCGCGAAGCGGAGTGTTGGCCGCGCGGAGCAATGTGTTGGCCGCGCGGAGCAATGTGTTGACCGCGCGGAGCAATGTGTTGACCGCGCGGAGCGATGTGTTGGCCGCGCGGAGCGATGTGTTGACCGCGCGGAGCGGAGTGGGCCGCGCGGAGCAATGTGGTGGCCGCGCGGAGCAATGTGTTGACCGCGCGGAGCGGAGTGGGCCGCGCGGAGCATTGTGTTGACCGCGCGGAGCAATGTGATGGCCACGCGGAGCAATGTGGTGGCCGCGCGGAGCATTGTGTTGACCGCGCGGAGCAATGTGATGGCCACGCGGAGCAATGTGTTGACCGCGCGGAGCATTGTGTTGACCGCACGGAGCAATGTGTTGACCGCGCGGAGCAATGTGTTGGCCGCGCGGAGCGATGTGTTGACCGCGCGGAGCGGAGTGGGCCGCGCGGAGCAATGTGGTGGCCGCGCGGAGCAATGTGTTGACCGCGCGGAGCGGAGTGGGCCGCGCGGAGCGATGTGTTGGCCACGCGGAGCAATGTGGTGGCCACGCGGAGCAATGTGTTGGCCGCGCGGAGCAATGTGTTGGCCACGCGGAGCGGAGTGGGCCACGCGGAGCGGAGTGGGCCGTTCCTCTCCAAACCATCGCAACGACCCCAAGTGTAGTCGGTCCGCGATGCCTTCCGAGCGGCTGACGGGATGATGAAATCAGCTGTCCCGAGTGGTGAATCACAACATCGCTGTTGCTTTTACCGACTCAAACGACCCTTCCGACCACCCCGGTTGTTATCAGCGCAAATTGATAATATTTCACATCTCGCAAACGATCCGATTTGGACGGAATTCCCAAGTCTGTCAGAGGGCCCTTGTGCACGCGGCCTTGCCTGGGGCGCTCCACGGAGCCACGGGGCCACGTGGCCCCGTGGCGGTGGGGGGGGGAGGCGGTTTCAGGGATACGAGCCGACGGGGGCGCTGCGTTCGCTGCGCAGTGCTCTGAGAATCATTGCCTCGGGATCGTCGTTTCCCGGTGCTCTCAGCAGTTGTCTGCTGTCTCCGCGTGCCGATGTTGCTGCTCATTTAACGGATGTTTTTGTGGAAACGTGTCGCGAGCGTGACGCCTGCGCACGTGAAATAGTCGCGGACACAAAGGGCAACCCTTATTGCATGCCTGCGCACCGGATGGGAAACAATTTGCGACGTGCAGACCGGACACAGCCAGCCGGTCGCCCAGGTTTCGACGAGCAGGGGTTACGCATCTCATTGGGACCCCCGAACACTCTCGCAGATGGATCGTCGCATCCTGGCGTCTCGCTTTGCGCGTTGAGTCACCGCCGATCGGGAAGTAGTGTTTGCTCATCCGACGCAGTGCAACCCAACGCGTTGACACTTATTTAAAAAAAACACACACACATTCAGGACGACCCTCATTCCGATGTGAATCTGTGATGAACAGGCCACGCTGAGTGGGGTCACTCCCCCCCCCGCGATTGAATGGAGACTTCTGACAGGTGTAGCAGAATTCAAACCACGTGTTTCCCCATGCGCCCTCAAGACTCAGACCGCTTATGAAAATCAGATACCTACGCTACGATTTAAAAAAAAGAAGCAGATTCGCCAATGCCGTTCAGACACACATAGTCGCTCAATAGCCCGCAGATGTTACCAGGAATCATCCTACATTTCGGGTCTCAGACCCTTGCCCCTTTCCCACTGAGCGTTCCCTGGCAACGTGTGTTTCGTCGTGGCTGCTGGTAAACTGGGCAAATCCATGAATGAGGGTATTAATCCTTTGTTTCATTACACATTGGCTCTCGTCCCAGCAGTTTTGAAGCTAGCGTATTGGAAGGGCGTTTGAACACAAATGACTAGCTTTGCAAGTGTTCTCCGAAACACGAGACACGGGCAGTGGTGATCTGCAGAAGCGCACGACCTTATAGACGTAGAACTGAGTTGTTTATGCTCGGCCAGAAGATCCCAATTGAGACGTTCAAATTTTCTTTGCGTGCTAAAGTCACCAACACAAGGTGTGTTTACGATCGAGCGAGAGGTGTCACGTTTGTGAGCACGTGATCAGGGAAGAATAAGACATTGCCTGTGAAACTGGAAATCTAAATTTTTAATCCAAAGTTTCGATTACATTAAATAGCTATGAAGGAAATTAGCACCTCGTCCCTTGTGGCTTAAGTGGCTAATTTGCGTTCCACGTGTGCGGAGATATTTTGAAAGGTAATCGGTCTGATTACTGACTACTCCCCTCTTATAATAGACACCGAAACTTATGAATGTGGAATTGTATCATTCCCATTTTCTAATAGGAACTTAACATTATAAAAGTTTGATTTTTAAATGCTTTGCTGAAGAGATAACGAAAGCACACAGCAATAGGAAAATATTGGCAGGAATAACCGCACTATATTGTGACAACCCCAAGCATGATCGATTTGTTGGGGGGGGGGTTTGTTGTTGTTGGGGAATACGCGGTTAAATGTTCAAAAGTGAAAGTAACCTTACAAGTGTAAACTTACAGAGAGAGATAGAGAGAGATGAGGCACTAACGACCGAACCAGCAACCATCTCTAGCATTCACATGAGAGTGGCACGTTATTCCCAAGCACGGCCAGCTCAGGGAGCGCACCTTGCTGTGACCCGTGCAAAGAGAAACGGGTCATAGGTCAGATGTGTCCCGTCCCCTTTAAACAGCCTCCTGTTACCTCTGCCACCGTTCCCCCGGCGTGGGCAGCACCTGCTCCCCTCGCGGTGCACCGCGTCGCCCCAGACGCAATGTATTTCCATTTCTCGCCTGGCTTTGATCTTTACTAATCGATGGGACAATGCAATACTGGGCGGCACGGTGGCCCGGTGGGTAGCGCTGTCGCCTCACAGCAGGAAGGTCCCCCCGGGTTCGAATCTCGGCTCGGGTGCCTTTCTGTGTGGGAGTTTGCATGTTCTCTCCCCCTATCCGCGTGGGTTTTCGCCGGGCACTCCGGTTTCCTCCTACAAGTCCAAAAAAACATGTTGCTGCATTGGTTAATTGGCTCGCAGACTAAATTGCCCGCAGTGACCGGTGATGGACTGGCGTCCCATCGTGGGGTTATCCCTGCCTCGCGCCCTATGTCTGCCGGGATAGGCTCCGGCTCACCGCGACCCTGTACAGGACTGCGCGGCTTCTGACAATGAGACGAGACAATGCAATACTCTGGCTGACTCCTCTTGGCATAAGTGCAATGTCAAGCAATCTTCTGGAAAGGAAATAGATAAATAAACAATTATGATAATACAAAGGAATGGAAATTATTACAAGCAATAGGAACTTTTGTTCTGGTGTTTTTAATTTGACACGAGCACAGTATTTGACGTATTAACAGTTTGGTTATTTTTTTTATTTTCTCTCTTAAAATAAGATATACTGTAACGGTGTACTGTATGACATGCGGAGATAGGGTAGATGTTTTGCGTTGTGTGTGCTTCGATGTATAAACCGTTGGGTTCGTAGTGTAAACGGCACAATGAATTTACAAAAAGTCTGCAATTTAAGCATCGGTTTATGGTTAAATGTGACGATCTGAACGGCGTTCCACCGAGAGGTGGCGACTAACGATGTAACCACACGGTGTGTCGTCAAACTTTGTGGCTTTAAGACGTTAACTCCGAATAAAATGATCGAGAATTAGGTGCATCGCTAAAAATGTCTTCACTGGGCACACGCGCTTCACTTGGGCCGTGCGGTTAACGCATGGTCCGGCGATGGACTGGCGTCCCGTCGTCGGGTGTATTCCTGCCTTACGCCCTGTGTTTCCGGGATAGGCTCCGGCTTCACCGTGACCCTATATAGGATTAAGCGGTTTCAGATAATGAGATGAGATGAGGTTAACGCATGGTGACGCACGCGCGTCGCTAATGTCCAGATACTGGCCTGCTGTAGAAATGAGCAACTCTGCTCCTCCACTGGGACCTCGTCCACAGGTGTGTCGCGGCATCGTCACGGCCTGCTTGTGCGAGGAACCGCTCCCGAGAGCTGCTCTTTTGCGGGATTCCTGCGGCGAAAGGAGATAGGACAAACGCTCGACACGGATGTCGCGAAAGAGCCGCTCTTAACACCATTTCTCGGGACACCTTTTATACATTTTATGGTTTTGTCGTATGGCAATCAAACCCAAATTCCACCACCACCACCACCTCGCCGAGGCTGTAATTTCCCATATTAAGTGAAACCCCAAATACATAACGAGGTGGGGTGTTTATATCCAGGTATGACTCAGTAGTGCTTAGCCAGTCTTAAAGACTCTAGTTTTCTTTCGTGACGGTGCTCTTCGCCAGATTCCAATCAATGTTTTGCTGCTGATGGCAGGTGTCTGAGTGATTGGACAAGATTATTGGCGTCTGCGTGAGACCGCTCGGCGTTTGTCGCAAACGCGTTCCCGTTCAGAAGTGCGCCGCGTTTATCGTAAACGGAGCAGCTGGTGCGAGAATGCGGGCTCCCCTCGAGTAAGTTCGTTGTGCCGCAGTAGTGCTGTGTTCCATCACTGGTGTGTTCTTAGTGTCAAACAACGACGTGTGTTTAAACCCCTCTCCAGAGCATTACTCGACATATTCTGTCCGATAGCCTTGCAGTGGCAGGACATGGCGTGAGAGTACACGCGCGCGCGCGTGTGTGTGTGTGTCTGTCTGTACGTCTACAAATAGCTGTTGAAACATTCTGACTTGTGGTAGGGCTTAATGTTTTAGTTTCTTTATTTTTTAATTAATAATTCCGTTTCTTTTTGTACGAGTATGTTGCATAATGAACTGATGTAAAATCCACAATAAACAACCAAACGTGAAGAATAACCACACGGGCGTTTCTGGCGTCAGTTATTGTGGCGAGGCTTTTAAAAGCGCGTGTGGTTCGTGTATTTGTACAGCGGTGAGCGCGCTGCCAACCCATTGAAACCCCAGTTAGATTCCAGCTCACGGTCAACACGGTCCCCCCGAGATCGACTCGGCCTCAAACGAGTACCTGGTGCGGTGTGTACACATTGCCTGTAGGGAGAGACAAAGGCGGCAGGGCACGGTGCTGGCGAAACCACTTTAATTTCATCCCGATGATATAATGCATCTTTCCCGGACTAGCCAGTCCGGCTTGGTCACGCGTGCAGCTGGTGCACAGTGCATCTGCTAGTGCTGTTACCTCAACCATAAACGACACAGACTCCCAGCATCATCACTGCATTGGCTCCCACCAATATACGAGCTTGATTTTCATATTTTGAATGGCTCCAGACTTTCTGTGTGGAGTTTGCATGCTCTCCCCGTGTCCGCGTGGGTTTTCGCCGGGTACTCCGGTTTCCTCCCACAGTCCAAAAGCATGCTCCTGGATAGGTTGATTGGCTCGCAGACTAAAAAATTGTCCCGCAATGCCTGGCGATGGACCGGCGTCCCGTCGTCGGGTGTATTCCTGCCTTACACCCTATGTTTCCGGGATAGGCTCCGGCTCACCGTGACCCTATATAGGATTAAGCGGTTTCAGATAATGAGATGAGATGAGAGATGAGAGACCACAAGCGGCGCTGCCTCGCTGTCAGCTGTCTGCATTGAGCTGTGCTCTCTCCGCTGCTAGCGTGAGGCTTAGCGAGGCAGCCGATTGTCTTGTGACAGCCTCGTGCGGAGTCTGCCACAAGTGCCTCCTCTGTCGAGATCTTTAACTCCCAGCTCAAGACTTGTTTTAATAACTTAGCATTTTAACTGTGTTCTTAAACTTGCTACTGTTTAGCGTTTGGAAGTAGCGTCTATGGGAGGCGCTATATAAATGTAATTATAATTATTTAAAAGGGACAAGGTCCTGGGGAAAAAAACCGGATAGGTGGCAATCCTAACGTGAAGTCGCTAAAATGAATGAATAATAAAATGTTGAGTTCAGATTCGATCTCTCAACCTCGTGCTTCAAAACCGCAGACGCTCTGCTTGATATGAGACCTGGGGACGCTCAGAATGAGCGTAGTCTACACTGTCAAGACACTCAAAAATAATAAAACAGTTGGACGAGCCGGGATTCGATCCCAAGCTGATCATCCCCCCTTCCTCGCGCCCACAGCCGCTCTGTGGCTGTGGGGGCGAGGAAGGGGGGATGATTGCCCATAGCCATCGCGACCGAGGAACGAATTGAAGCCGAGATCTCTCTGATGAAGCTTCCCGTGCAGCACTTGTCTCACGAGATGATTCCACTGGCTCTGATCACCGTGAGCAGCGGAGATTCCGCGCGGCTGTGACGCCGCGTTCTCCAGACACTGAACCCGACTCCGCTCCCTACAGAGATCTCGCCGCGCTCTCAATAAACACTTCAAAAAAAGAATGAAGTTCCCTGGATTTGAACTCTGGGTCTCACGGTGAAACGCACAGACTCGCATCTCACCAAGCCACAGCCACTCCGTACACCCGCTTCCCAGCACTCTCTTAGTATTATAAGGCATGCCTGGCGTCGGTGTCATTGAGAGAGATGTCCGCAGAAAATAGCTGGATTTGAAGCCAGGCTTCCCCACTTACAAACCAAAGTGATTAATCAACTGGCACAGCCACTGCATGGATTCCGGGTCCCGAACTCTGAAATACTCTCCCCGTCGCATCGGAGACACTAAAACAGAGTGAACAGCCTGAAATAACGAATCACTAAGATGAAGCTGGATTTGAACTCAGGCTTCCTTGTCGCCAGCCCCAGATGTTTGACCCACAGGGTCACGCAGCTGCTCCGTGAGCCCTGTGTTTGAAGCTCATGGACTGTCTCTGTCAGTGACGCTCAGATTCCTCTCTAGTCCAGCGCCTGGTTATGTTTTAATAACGACTCGCACCGAGCAGCGCGTTCCTCGGGCTGAACCCCCTCCCTCCCCTCTCCCCTGCTCCTCCTCCGCACAGACAAGGGACGCGGTGCCCACCGCCCACACCCAGACGGGGGACGTGGTGCCCACCGCCCACCCCCAGACGGGGGACGCGGTGCCCACCGCCCACCCCCACTCCCAGACAGGGGGCGCAGTGCCCACCCACACTCCCCAGATAGGGGGCGCGGTGCCCACCGTCCAATCGCGGGGCGGTGCTGTGGTTTCCCTAAATCCTTCCTTAAATTGCTGCCGTGTTTTCCAGGAAAACCTGATCCGCACGGGAGGCATTTCCCTGCAATGTGCGCAGAGGATTTATCTTTGAGTTCTCGGCCTATTTTGAGGAAGAAGAAACATTTACCACCGTGCGGAGCAGCCGCGTACATAGACACGTCACACACCCACGCACACAAACACTGGATGATTAATAATAGGTTTTCTTTAACACCCTTCCTGAGAAAATGTCCTTGGGGGTCAGTGAGCCGAAACGTCATCATCTTCCTGTCTTCTTAATAAATATAAATAAATCGTGTTATAATTATTTGCTAGTATTCCAGAACAAGTTCATTAGGTATTTGTTCGATTGACACCGCTCACAATGACCTGCCATGAACAAAACGGGTGATGTCGGGAACTCTGTGGTATGTTGATAAAAATCAAACAACAGCACTTGGAATGTCTCGGTTCAATCGGAGTAGTGGTGATGTCTTAGTTTACGGATGTACCTCCATTGATGCACAAATGTAGTGGAATTTACCAAAGCATTGAAATGTTTAAAAACTTTAAAAGCACGTTTTTTTTTTTAACCAATACATTTGGCCACGGGCGGCACGGTGGCCCAGTGGTTAGCGCTGTCGCTTCACAGCAAGAAGGTCCCGGGTTCGAATATTCTCGGCTCGGGTGCCTTTCTGTGTGGAGTTTGCATGCTCTCCCAGTGTCCGCGTGGGTTTTCGCCAGGTACTCCGGTTTCCTCTCACAGCACTGCGGGGCTAAATTGCCCCGCAGTGCCCGGCGATGGACTGGTGTCCCATCGTCGGTATATCCTTGCCTTGCGCCCTGTGTCTGCCGGGATAGGCTCCGGCTCACCGTGACCCTGTATATGACTAAGCGGTTTCAGATAATGATGATGGTTTCAGACAATGAGATGAGATGAGACATTTGGCCACGATTGCGTCCAATTGTCAGCCCCCTGAGATGGCACGCCAGCGGGCAGAGTCACAGACGGACTCGTGGGCCACCCTATCGATTGCCCCCACTGGCAGAGCTTCTTGCGGCAACTTCAGCAATGCCCCAGCGATGTCACTGTGCGAGGCACCTGGATACAGTATGGGCAAGGGGGTGGGAGGGAGAGAGGAAGGTGGGCGATGTACATTGCGCGTTATTTAATTCTAGGTGTTAAGTAGAAGTGGCTACGGGCGGTGGTGCCTCGTTATGAATATTGGGACAACTGATGATTGCGTTAACAAAAAAACTGTTCTTACGAGACAAGGATACAGAGGCGTAGCGAGGAAACCGCAGAGAATGAGGGGTGGGGGGGGGGAGGGTGGGGAGGAGTCA